>JAVTVY010019159.1:0-83364 GCA_036873755.1 Hanleya hanleyi
CAGTCGACCAATACATATGGACTGATGATGGACACATGTTCATTCCTATATTTAAAGACTCTACCACCACCACACACACCACCACCGACTCCACCAACACCACCACCGCACACCACCAACACCACCACCAACGCCACCATCAACGCCACCAACGCCACCATCAACGCCACCAACGCGTTGACGCCCGGTGGTGGTGGTGGTGGTGGTGGTGGCCGGAACTGACCTTTGACCCCGGCGCGCGCGGTGTAAAGGTTTCCACCGTGCGGTGGAAACCTTTGCGCGCCGGGGTCAAAGGTCAGTTCCGGCCACCACCACCACCACCACCACCGGGCGTTGACGCCCGGTGGTGGCGTTGGTGGCGTTGGTGGTGGCGTTGGTGGCGTTGATGGTGGCGTTGGTGGCGTTGATGGTGGTGTTGGTGGTGTGCGGTGGTGGTGTTGGTGGAGTCGGTGGTGGTGTGTGTGGTGGTGGTAGAGTCTTTAAATATAGGAATGAACATGTGTCCATCATCAGTCCATATGTATTGGTCGACTGATGAACATGTCGTGTACGTGTACGTTCTGTGAGAGAGCATTCTCTCGTCGCGATAGTATGCTCAGGCACATTCAACGCAAACACAACCAAGAGACACAGCCGAGTCCCGCTATAGGTCCAACAAGAGCAGTAGAGCATCCCTATACGATGACGGTGAGCGGCCCTACAGGGTGTGGAAAGACATCCTGGGTGATGAAGTTCTTAGAGGGAGGTGTGGCAACCCCAGCTCCGACACGTGTTGTTTGGTGTTATAGCCAATGGCAGCCCGCCTACGAAACTACAAGGTTACAGAATGTGAGCTTTGTCCCAGGAATTCCTCACGACATAGACGAACCCTATTACTTCGATTCCGAGCAGACCAACGTGGTAGTTCTCGATGATCTGATGAGTGCGGCCAAGGACAATTCGAAAATCGCCGACCTATTCACCAAAGGGTCCCATCATCGCAATCTGTCCGTCATCTATTTGACTCAGAATCTCTTTCCTCAAGGGAAGGCGTCCAGAGATATTGCCTTGAACTGCCAATACTTTGTGTTGTTCTCCAATCCCATTGACAGAGCACAAATCCGTGTGTTTGGTAGTCGAATTTATCCTCAGAACATTGACCATTTTATGCGGGCGTTTCAAGAAGCGACAATTCGTCCGTACGGCTACCTGTTCGTAGATTTAAAAGCCCATACCCCCGAAGATCGCCGGCTGACGACCCTCCTGTTACCCGGCGAGGAATCACCACAACGGCATATACCCCTACACCATCCGCCGAGTCCACTCCTGGCAGAGCAGCAGCAGCATCCCACCCCCATACAGCGGGTCCGCTTCATACCATCAGTCCCGGAATATCACCCAACCGTGAAGGCCCAACCCGAGGTTGAAGAACATAATGTGAACTCGAGGCTATGGAAGGATTTGTTCAAAGAAAGTATGGACGCCGAGATGGGCGGGATGTTTGAGGCCACAGGAAACAAGTTTCAACGCAAAGGGTATTCGAAAGAGGAAGCTGCAATTTTAGCCCATAACAGATTGGCACCCAGACTACGACGGGCTTTACGTCAGCAGTATGTCGACTTACTGACCCATATGAAATTGTTGGATAAGGACCCAGTCCATATGGAAATTGAAAGAACAGCGTCGATGTTGAAAACCTCGGGCATGAACTGGAAAGCGGCGTATGTCAGAGCAATAGCACAAAAGAAACATTTGTTCGAACGCATCATTAAACAACGTTAAAGCATTAAGAAAGTGTGTTAAAGCGTTGAGACGAGCGTTAAGGCGTAACGACGGGCGTTGACGAGCGTCACTGCATTTCGATGAATTGGTGTCAATTCCATGAAATCAGAGCTTCTGAGCTAATTCACCAGGGCGTTGAAGCGTTGAGCTAAGCGTTGATGGGCGTTACTGTCTATAAAAGCGAGCGTATTCCCAAAACACGCACAGTCGTCGTTCAACCGTCAACATGGCTTATACTTGTTCTGAGTGTGAACGCACGTTCACCAGACATTACGATATGATGCGACACCAGAAAAATATACATGGGACTGAAGACGCCGAGGAGCCCGTTGAGGCAGATACTGATACAGAGATTGATGAGAGTGCATCGACTGATACCGAATCCAAGGTGGCTGACAGTCTATCTACTGATATGGAGAGCTTGACCTCAGAGAATCAGCCTTCATCCCAGGAAAGTGAGGCAGAACCTACCTTCTGGGATCGTATTGTGACAGCAGCTATCAATACTCACGCTGAAGCGATCGAGGACGCCGGAGAGGATAATTTACAACAGACGTACACCCAAATGCGCCCCCGCATCAGGAAAACAGCCATGGCGATCTATGAACAGTATACCTTACTACCGCTTGAAATGAAAGGGGACCCCACGCACAGGTCCATCATGAAGACCAAGCGTCACTTGGAAGAGGATATGGGTTTACCACCCACCGAGGCCCTGGAAAATGCGATTACAATGCACAAACAACTGTTTCAGGACATGCTGCCCGATGAATATCCAGGCCTGCCTGACGATGATTAGAACAAACGGTGCAGAGCGAACATGGCCGAAGACGGAACTCTCTGAAATGGCGACTTTTGATTGGACAAGAATACATCTAACGGGCAAGAACGAATATGACATGCAAATGGCGGTCTCTGATTGGACAAGAGTCTTTCTTGAATTGTAAACATACCCAACGCGGCTCCCCCAGCGTGGGTATGTTATGATGGAGGGGAAAATAAACTATATGAAAAAAAAAATTGTTGTTTTTGTTGTTCTCTCATGTGTCATCCTTGTTGTTGTTGTTGTTCTCTCTCCGGTCTATATCATGGTGTTATGCTAGAGCGTTAAGGCGTAACTATGAGCGTTGACGGGTGTCACTGCATTTCCAATGAATTAATGACAATTCCATGAAAATCAGAGCTTTTGGGCTAATTCACCAGGGCGTTGAAGCGTTGAGCTTGGCGTTGGCGGACGTTGCTACAAGATGACACCTCACACGACGCATTCGAACGTGAATAGCCCATCTCGACCCCAAATACCTTCATGTACTGCCCGAAAATGGCCACTTTCGCTACTACTCGTACCGATGACGTCACTGATGACGTCACAGATGACGGGAACATCCCTCAAATCGGCATGTACACCCCGAGAACTACAAGATGACACCTTTCAGGACGCATTCGAACCGTGAATAGCCCATCTCGACCCCAAATACCTTCATGTACTGCCCGAAAATGGCCACTTTCGCTACTATCGTACCGATGACGTCACTGATGACGTCACAGATGACGGGAACATCCCTCAAATCGGTATGTACACCCCGAGAAGTACAAGATGACACCTTCCAGGACGCATTCGAACCGTGAATAGCCCATCTCGACCCCAAATACCTTCCTTCACTGCCCCAAAATGGCCACTTTACTTACAACCAACTGCGCATGCGCAGATTAACGCGACTTGCATTCAAAAACACACCATTCTGACTCTACCCCACACAAGCTTCACTTTGACACCTCACACGACCCATTCGAACCGTGAATAGCCCATCTCTATCCCAAACACACCCCTACATAGCACCCAAAATGCCTGTTTTCTATACTACGCCCAGACTGCGCATGCGCAGACTATTGAACACAGACGAACCATTAGTGTAGTCAAGTTCTCCTCCACGAGAGCTTCAAAATAAGACCTCAACCGACCCCATTGGACCATTAGGGATTCACCTAGACTCCAACATGTCCACCCCGTATGGGCCTATACACCCATAGCCATGCAGTATAGGCCTATGGGCCTACCCAGGCCTCGGTGACTTTTTTTCAAAAATTTCACCGATTCGCTCCGGGACACTTCCTATCGTGTTCTAAATGACGAGACGTGAAAAACAAATCCAAACAACCCTACTGCAAATGTATAGAAGTAGGTTTCCCAGGGGGACAAACATTGATCCTATACCCCCAGTATGGGACTATATGGGGCTATATCGTACTTTTTCAAAAATTTCACCGTTTCGTGCCGGGACACTTTCTATCATGTTTGTCTTGACGAGACGAGTAAAACGAGACCCCACAACCCTACCGCAAATGTATAGAAGTACGTTTCCCAGGGGGACAAACATTGATCCTATGCCCCCAGTATGGGACTATATGGGGCTATATCGTACTTTTTCAAAAATTTCACCGATTCGTGCCGGGACACTTCCTATCATGTTCTAAATGACGAGACTAAGAAAACGAGACCCCACAACCCATACCGCAAATGTCGAGAAGTAGGTTTCCCAGGATGGTCCTATACCCCCCATATCCCATATAGGCATTTTCACGTAATTTAGGATAAAGTCCGTGTTCCGTATTTTTTCAGGAAAGTTTTTACATACACCCACCCTGGAACTAGGGGGAGATAACTCTATTGATAGGCAAGCCCCGTTAAGCCCGGCGACCTATATACCCACCATACCCCATATAGGCATTTTCCCAGGTTTTTCGATAAAGTCCGTGTTCCGTATTATTTTTTTTCAGGAAAAATTTTACATGCACCCACCCAGCCATCAAATACCCCTTCACCTAGGCTTCACTTTGATACCTCATACAACTCCATCGGACCATTATTGGCTCCCCTAGATACCAAAACGTCTATTTGCATACCCTTGGGCCACCGCGCATGCGCAGAATGCCGATATTTCAACCCCACACCCAGTCCATCGGATGCCCCTTCACGAATGCTTCACTTTGATACCTCAATCGATCCCATTGGACCATTAGGGGCTCCCCTACATCCGAAAACGTCTAGTTCCATACCCTTGGGCCACCGCGTATGCGCAGAATGCCGATAGTTCAACCCCACACCCAGCCCATTAGATGCCCCTTCACCTAAGCTTCACTTTGATACCTCACTCGACCCAATCGGACCATTTTATCTAGGGACTACTTTTTCTCCGTGGAAGCTTTTTCCCGAGACCGAATCACCGCCAAAACCGGGGCCAGACCGCATCACCGCGGAGGAATACAAAGGTTACAGGTTGCCGGAACTATAGTCACCCAGAGTTACCTCCCCCTAGATTGGAGCTCTCTTGTGCTGGAGGTAGTTTTTCCCCAACGATCACATGATCGTCACGTGATCAAGTTCCTCCTCAATCCTCCACCGCGGGGAACAAAAAAGTAGGTCAATAGGGTCTGTAATCATCTTTATATACTCTCAGTTAAAGAAAAAATTTGGGGAAGGAATTCTTCTGTTGGCGGATATATCGGACCCAGAGTAAACCGAAATGTATATTAGAACGTCCCTCAATCCATACTACTTGTAGTCTCCCTTGCCTTAAAGTAACCGACACTACTATTTGGTGCCGCTTGATCCATGATTTGATGGAACATCAATACACCATCGCGTTTCGGCTGGTGTAAGTCCGCAAGTTCACATGTCTGATTCAGTCAAAAGTACTTAAAAAGACAGAATTAATAAATAAACTGCAGATTGTTTACTGTGAACGTTTAAACAATGAAAATCTATCAAATATATTCTTTAGTACACCCAGAACACCGATCGCTTGAATCTGCTATGACGTCAGTCATTTTCTGCCCTTCTTCTACAATGACTGACCATGATTCCAAGCGTCACACACTAACGATCGGTACTCCGATCACCGACCGCTTGAACTAACGTGCTCTGGATCAAGCGGTAGCCGTCACGTTGTCTTGAATGCTGACGTCACCAGTCACGTCATCCCACAGGGAACATGGCGGCGCCCATGTCGACTTCGAAACGGAAACATAGCTTCACAAATTGTAATCAAAATAATAGGTCATCGCCTTCAACGACAGTGAAAGTCAGTTGGTAATATTTCTTTAAGAGTTTAATCTTTGTATTTGCTGCCTAAGTCTTAAACCTGCTTTAATTAATGCCTTAATCTCCGATTAATTGCACAATCAAACGTAGAAAAAACGGAAGTTAAAAGAAAAAGTTAACTCCCCTAGGAGAGAGTTGTCCGCCCCTAGGAGAGCTCTCCCATTCAATCCAGCGTGGTTACTATAAAGGTCATTGTAAGCCTTATTCCAATCCTCTTTCTCCTGTTTGCTCGAGCAGTGCACATCTAGGGAAGTGTTCAGAGTCAATTTTACAACATTAGTTGTTGTTGTCTCGCTGGTATATCCTTTATCAAGTGTTGAGTTTGTTGTTTATTCGGAACTTACTTACTGTATTATTATGTCGGAAGTTCCGTCTTGTATTCCTTGTCGTACGTGCGGGAAAAATTTGTCCCCTTTGGACGCTCACACGGCTTGCTTTTCATGTAAAGATTTGTGTTATCGTGCGTCCACGTGCGCGGAATGTGTATTATGGGATCCGACGGCCTGGAAGAATTATGCCCAGGCCCGTCGTGCTTTTCTTTTACATGCTTGTGATGACCCGTCTTTGTCGGAGATCGACAGACGGGTCTTAGAAATTTCTTTGGTTAATGATATGAAGTCTAATGAAGATCTTGACCGAGCTGGTCAAGACCCAGAGTCTCCCGCGTCAGTTTGTATACCACCAAGCGGTACTATCCTACGCGATGATAATTCTAGGTTGCTAGACTGTTTGACCCGGTCCGGAGATTCATTGTCTAGGGTCGATCCAAAACCCGTTCCTTTGTTACGCTCAACAAAGACCAGGTCGGTCTTGCCTGGCCAGTCCATTGTCTCGGTCGGACAAAAGAATTCTTTGCCTCAGGTTATTTCTCCTTTACCTATCGGTTCACCACATGTGTCTTCTAGAAGGAAGAAAACAAATAAACGTCGCCGTGTGTCAGTTTCTCCTTTACGGGTTAAGACTAAATATAGTTTTCCTAATTCTGAAAAATCTATTGAAGCTCGTTCGGTTCTACCGTTAAGTGTTCAGGTTGCGAACTTACGAACTCCAGTTTCCGCGATTGTTGATTCTTCACATCGTCGTTCACATACTGCTACACGACATTCACGTAACCATTCACGTTCTCGTTACAAGCGTCTAGTCCGTCATTCATAATCCAGCCGTCGTCCATTAGAGAATATCCGCGTCCATAATCCAAAGACCTATTCCATTTTCCACATAACAGTATTAGCACCAAATTCAAAAAGACAATCATAGTATACATAAACATAGCTTATTTCCTGCAAGAGAGAAGCGGTCAACAGTTTTCAATGATGCCGGCAAGACATCATGATGTTCCAAAAATATCAAATCCGTATCGCTGATCAGTATTCTTAATCCATAATATTCGTTATAGAGTCGTCATCTAAAAAAAGATGTATCTCAGTCACGCTTTGATTGTGACTGTTCATATGAGTCACAATCGGGTTCGGGTACACGACGTTCGGGTTCACCATCTTATCGTTTGTTTTCACCTGTTCGTGGTTCTATTGCGCCGGTTCGACGGTCTCGTTCTCCGATCCGTAGTTCTCGTCCACCGGTTCATTTTGGTACTAATTTACGGCCCTCCCGTTCGCCGGTACGCCGTTCTCGTACTTCGACAGTTCATTCTCCTGATCCTACTCACCGGTTACTTAGGGTTTCGGCTCCTTCTGATCAAGATTACCATGTCCATTATCAACGGGCACCTTTCCTTGATCATTCGGTGGATCATGATTTATCTTCATCTCGTTCTCAATCTCCGGTCTCGTCGAGTGCGTCGGATGATTCTTCTTCCTCTCGGGAAAGTTCGGAGGATACGTCGAAGATGGATTATTTGCTTAGAATGCAGGCGCTTTTAGCGTTGGTTCCGGATATGCCCGCCCCTTCCAAGGTTGTTTCATCTAGTGATAAGTGTCGGACAGCGGCGGATTCTGCATTCACGTCTTCCAAGCCTGAGACTCCTCGTACATGCGCTCCGTCCCCAGCGTGGGCGGATCATTTAGAGAAGTTTGATCGTCAATTACAGGATGACAATAAATTTAAGAAACCTCGTTTCCGGGTCCGCCATGAACTTCATGATAACGTTTTGCCTGACAAACCACCCAAACGTGATCGAGATTTATCGCAGATTTCTAAATCTTCTAAGTCGACTCCGCTTGAGTTCAATTCCAATTTTGTGGAGAATATCCAAGAGATGTTATTGGCTATCCAACGTGCTTCTTCAGTCGCCGATTGGTTTTTGCTGGCTACTTCGCGGATTGC
Organism: Hanleya hanleyi; assembly: GCA_036873755.1. NCBI lineage: Eukaryota > Metazoa > Mollusca > Polyplacophora > Lepidopleurida > Hanleyidae > Hanleya > Hanleya hanleyi. Next base: position 8,147 of record JAVTVY010019159.1, read on the forward strand.
TTTGGATCCTGAGTTACGCCTGGACGATGGGTCGACTTCTTTGTCTCCGGGTCGCGTTGCCTATTTGCGGGGTTTCATTGAAACCCTAGTGCAGGCTAACCGTCAAGTTATTGAGGCCAGTTCTTATTCGTACGTTTCGCTTCTCCAAGCGCAACGCAACGCCTTACTTAAGGTTGTCAAGCCGGACGTCTCCTTCATGGTTAAGGATTATTTGCTTCATCAGCCATTAGCATCCAGTTCCATTTTCAACAATACTATTGAGTCTGTTGTACCCGTCATTCGTGAAGAACGTACTGCGCGCTTGATTGCGGCTGTTGCTCGGGGTGGTTCTTCGGATCGTCGCCAGAAGCGTGGCCGTAGGTCCTCTACCACTCATCAAGATGGGGGCGCTCGGGGGAGTTTTCGGGGTATCGACAAACCTCCACGAGGCCGGGGTCGCCGTTCCTTTCGTGGAAAACCAACCAAGAGAGGTGGTCATTCCAGCAAATGACTATCAAGTTTCCGTGTCCGATCAAGCCGAAGTTTTCATCTTCCTGCTTTCCGTTCATTCAGTCATCCAGTTGTGGGCGGCCGCCTTCAATACTTCGTAGACAACTGGCGTCTCATCACGGACGACGCCTGGATTTTAAGAGTTTTGGAGCACGGCTTCCTGTTCACTTTTCGTTCCCTTCCCAAACTCATCGTTTGGCCACGCCCATCCCGCCTACCAGTCTCCGCGGATCACGTGCGGACTCTTCTGTCTTCGGTCAACACGCTCATCGACAAGGGAGCTGTCAGGGAGTTACCTCGGACAGAGGACAGTGTTGGGTTTTACAGCCACGTATTTCTGGTTCCCAAGAAAGACTCGCTCCAGATGCGGATGGTGATCGACCTAAAAGTGTTAAACAAGTTTCATCTCACCACCCCCCCTCATTTCAAGATGCCGACTGTTTCATCGATTCGGGCCCGCATACATCATCGGGATTGGCTGGCCTCAGTCGATCTGCAGGACGCGTATCTTCATATTCCAATTCATCCACGTCATCGCCGTTATCTCCGCTTCGTTGTCAACAAACGTCGCTTCGAATGGCAGGTCCTCCCATTCGGGGTCAACATAGCCCCCTGGTTGTTTACCCGTATTACCTCTCCAGTCATGGCATTTCTACACCTGCGAGGTATTCAGATAGAGGTTTATATAGACGACATCCTCCTATGGGCGGCGGACGAGTCCAGTCTCAACGTGCAAGTCCAGTTCACGCTTCTGGTGTTACGTCATCTAGGATTCATCCCTCATCCTCTCAAGTCAGAGTTGGTCCCGGCTCAAGTTCGCCGTTACATCGGCTAGTGTTCGATACTTTTCATCAACGGGTATACCCTCCGGAGGATCGTTGGGACAAAATTCAGCTGTTAATCCGAAAGTTTTTGTCATCAACGTCACGGACACGTCAACAGTGGCAAAGTTTGGTAGGTTTGCTCACTTCCACTCAGGACCTAACTCATTACGGCCGACTACAGGTGCGTCCACTACAGTATCATCTGTATCCTTACCTACAGACACCTTCCATCAATCCAGCGGTGCCGGTATTGACGTCTCTTCATCCATATCTGGTCTGGTGGCAATCCCGGCTCAACGTCATGCAGGGCGTTCCATTCCGCTTTCCGGCTCCGAGTCATCATCTGTACACCGATGCGTCCGAGACCGGTTGGGGAGCCCATCTGGACGAATTCGTGGTTTCCGGCAGATGGTCAACGGTGGATGCCAGTCTTCACATCAACCTTCTGGAGATGAAGGCAGTCATTCTGGCGGTGCAACATTGGAGTCATCGTCTCATGTACTCGTCTCTCCTCATAGCGACGGACAATTCCACAGTCATTGCGCACATCAACAAGTTGGGAACCACCCGCTCGCTACCAATGTTTCGTCTAGTTTGGGATCTGTACGAGTGGACTCGTATTCATCATATTCATCTTCACGCCCGCCATGTTCCGGGGCGGCTCAATGTCTTAGCGGACAGCTTGTCACGTCCGGACACCGTTCTTCAGACCGAGTGGCAACTTCATCCGGAGGTGTTCCAGCAGATCTCTACCATCTGGGAGTCCCCTCTGATCGATCTCTTTGCGACGAGGAACAACGCCCAATTGACCCTGTTTGTCAGCCCGATTCTGGATCCTCAAGCCTTCGACATCGACGCCCTGTCAATCAATTGGGACAACTTCCTAGCTTATGCCTACCCACCGATGGCCCTGATTCTGGAAGTGCTTCAGAAGATTTCTCGTCACGACTGCATCATCCTACTCGTAGTACCGTGGTGGCCTCGTCGACAGTGGTTTCCGGTTTTGGTCCCGCTTCTCACGGCCCCGCCACGTCGTCTGCCAGTTTGGCCCAGCCTGTTACGTCAACCGCACGGGATTTTTCATCACAATCCACGGTGGCTCAACCTTCACGTTTGCAGACTATCCAGAATGCACTCGCAGTCCAAGGATTTTCAGCAGAGGTTGCACGAACGATGGTTTCAGCCAATCGATCTTCCACATCGCAGATCTATCAGTCGAAATGGGCCTATTTCGTCTCCTGGTGCCGAGGACATGATGCCGATCCCGACTCAAATCAGCACCATTGAAGGGTATCGATCTGCTCTGGCTAGGGTGTTACGTCTTACCTCGGGTACAGACATTAGTCTAAACGACAATATCTCTGCGCTCATTCGCGCCTTCGCGTTACAGTCTCGCCGTACGCGCCAACTGTTACCGAAATGGGATATCGGTGTGGTTCTGTGTGCTCTGATTCGTCCGCCCTTTGAACCTTTAGAATCTGCTTCTTTAAAAGCTGTGTCTTATAAGACTGCCTTTTTGGCGGCGTTTGCTTTAGCGTCTAGAGTGTCTGAACTTCATGCTCTTGAAAGATCTTCTATGACCTGGACGGCGGATTGGTCTCGCATTTCTTTTCGGCCCATTCCGGAGTTTATCGCCAAAAATGAGTCTGTTCGTTCAGGTCCGTGCGCTCAACGATCGTACTCCATTCCTGCGTTGTCAGACTTCGTGCATGGGCTCGAGGACGACCTCCTGTTATGCCCGGTTCGTGCGATTCGCCACTATCTTACTCGTACCGACTCCGCTCGCGGCTCTCGGCGCCTGTTGTTTCTGTCTCTTCGCCCGTCGGCTTTGCGTGACATTACTAAAAATACCATCGCCGCGTGGTTGAAGAAAACCATTAAATGGTCTTATCAATTGGCCATAGACGCTCCCCCTCTGTTGTCGACTGCCTCTTCTCATGAGATTCGCGCCATTGCCACGTCATGGCCGTTATGGAAGAACCTGTCCATCCTTGACATTGTCCAATCTTGTGCCTGGACGGCGAACTCCACGTTCACCAACTTCTATCTGAGAGATATGTCAGTCCAGTCAGATAGAATGACCACGCTTGGGCCGCTCATAGCGGCCCAGCACGTGGTCAACTAATTTTCAAAAAAAGGGGGGGGGGCGGCATTTTGTATCATCGCAGCAAATCTGCAAATTGCTGTATCATCTCATCTCATTCATACTATTAGTCCACATTTGATTGATCACATATTGAAGGAAGAAATAAGTTCAGATGGACGACCTTGGATCCTCTAAGAGATGTCGGACACTAAATCATCACTCTAAGATGCCTGACTCCATGGTGAGTGTGATCTTTACCTTAATTGCGGTTTTGATTGTGTCTTTCAGGTTGAATCTGACTTCCTTCTCATGATCTCAGCTGCGTCATCTACGCTCAACTCCCAAGAAGCAAGTTGGACGTAGACGTTTGTGGACTGAGAGTGGTGTGGCTTGGCGACCTCTAGGCACGGACTGGATTTGCTTCACCCGGACTTAGGAACAGCCAGGATTCTGCATGCAGATAAGCCTTACCAAGTAGATCTATCATCCTGCGGGTAGGGGTCCTTTCTTGGTATAGATGGCTTCCCGAGTAGACCTATCATCCTGCGGGTAGGGGTCCTTTCTCGGTTGAAATTATTTCCACACCACAAGCACAGCTACATGGATGTAGACAATCAAGATAAGTACAACTGTATTTTATCCACATTTTAACCTTTTTCGTCCTTGACCAGGGTTTCAATTCTTGATTGTTGATTGTTTCATGCATATACCCATGTTTTCTGTGTTATTCCAGCGGTTACTTAGCCTACTTTTGGAACTACTTCAAGTCCGAGGTTCCCACCTCCATATGTTGGTACTGAGGCATTAATTAAAGCAGGTTTAAGACTTAGGCAGCAAATATTAAACATTTATAGACAATGTTTCTATTTGTTACTAAGTCAAACCTGCTTTAATTTAATGTGCCCTCCCTTCCTTCCCCTCGTACCGTGGCCTTGTCTATTACTGGTCTCGGTATGAGAAAGAGGATTGGAATAAGGCTTACAATGACCTTTGTAGTAACCACGCTGGATTGAATGGGAGAGCTCTCCTAGGGGCGGACAACTCTCTCCTAGGGGAGTTAACTTTTTCTTTTAACTTCCGTTTTTTCTACGTTTGATTGTGCAATTAATCGGAGATTAAGGCATTAATTAAAGCAGGTTTGACTTAGTAACAAATAGAAACATTGTCTATAAATGTTTAATATTAGCAACCTATATAAAATAAAATAAGTACTGTTTTATAACGGCTCAACATATATAGATCTATATCTCTATAGAAATAACATACTAAGGCTACGTCCGAGAATCCACTGTATTCTCGGATCTGAATGTTAGGCATCGACGTATACTTTCCTGTAGAGTCATATGGTTGCTTTTTAGTCACCAGACGTCGTCAATTTTTCCCACCTCCTGCATATCGCTCCAATCAGATACACTGGAAGCAGACAGTACTACATATCGAAGGCAGAACAAATCATTATTTGAGTTAGAGGATAGTCCTCCTAAGCAAATAATAATGACGCCTGAATTCGATAGAGATTAAAAACTACATATGCAAGATGCTGAGAAACCATTGTGCCATCCATTTACCATGAAAGTCGCGGCACCCACCGCAAGTGGGAAAACCATATAAACAGACAAAAAATACTTATTTAGAGACTCGTCCGCAGAGAGCCATCTATTGTTATGGCAACTGGTAGGCTATATACCAGGACATGAGTTTATTAGTGTGTGATATATATTTCGGGAAGAGTATACTCTTACATTTAGGAGTTCACGGATGCGTTGATCCTATTGTAAGAAATCTGATAAAAGGGCAAGCCAGATTTTCAGACTTGCTTACCATAGAATCATACCATTACAAAATATCTGTTATTTACATAATAAAAAACCTGTTCGATCAGGGCAAAGCTTCAAGAGACATCGGCTGGAAATGCCATTCATTCTATTTGATAACCCCACCAGTTTCATTACATTGTATTAGGTCGTCGTATTTAAAGCCAGAGATAGTCCAGCCTACTAATACTCGGAGGCGTATCCAATATAATTGGTGGAAATGGGTATTCGGTTGTTATAGAAGATTGAGTATAGTGATGATATTCGAGAGAAAAAGCAGTATTATTTAAATCAAGGCTATGGCGAAGATGAATCGGGTAATATGGCTGAGCAAGACTACATTTCAGCGATATAAAAGAGGCTACGTCAAAAGTTTTACAATCATGTGGTTCATTGTCATGATATGCTAGATGAATATATCCATAGCGAAATTTAGATAACAGCCTGTTAACTCCAAAACGAAAACAATACTGATTATGAGGAAGCTATTAAACACAGTATTGGACAGAGAAAGGACTTATCCAAGAAGGTGGTAACTGGAGAATGTGTGTCGGACAGTGATGATTTGGATATATAAATTCACCAAACGCTATATAGACGATCTTCTCGTTGTGAATAATCGCTATATTAATGATGCAAAGAAGGATATTTATCCACCTTCACTGGATTTGAAGGAAACTACAGATAACCCTGCCGGCACATCATATTTAGAGCTACTTCTCTACAAAAATGAAGCGGGTCTTCCTTCTCGTCCACTTTACGACAAAAGAGATGATTACACTTTCGATATCGTAATCTATTATTTTCTGGACAGTAATATACCAGAGGGACCTGCATATGGCGTACATACATATCTCGCCTGGTAGCATTTGCTGGATCCTGTGTTAAATGTCACGATTTTAATCAACGTCACAAAACATTAGTGCAGAAACTTATAATATACCACCAAGCGCCTCCACTCAAAGTTTCTCAAATTTACCGATACATATCGCATGCTGGTAGCAAAATACGAGCGTAGCGTGCAAGATCTATGGCGTTGCGTTTCCTAACTTGTGTCTAATTCCCCTTAACCCAATGTGTTAATAAAATAGATGGACATCACGGTCATTGTCGCATTGTACAATAGGCCAGATGGATTGAACATAGTCTGAACATAGCTAGGCAGATGAAGAATTGATTGATGGAGAAAAACCGCAGTGTGTGTGTGCCGGGGTTGGCATTGGTGGAGAAAAGTCGCAGTGCACGTGCGGAGTTGGCACTGATGAAGAAGAGCCGCATTGCGTATGCCGGGGTTGGCATTGGTAGAGAGAATGCTGCAATGTGTGTGTCGTTCGGGGTTGGCATTGGTGAAGAAAAATCAACGAGGTGCTCCTGGGCGAACTGTTATAGCTCATGGCGTCTTGCACTGATGGACCCCCGGTGACCCAACAATAGCAGTATGTAATCTTCATTTTATTGAGTTGGAGGCACTAGTAACAGGAAGCGATTATGCATGTCTCTATGTATCAGCGGGTTCATCGGCGTTCTCGTGCCCATGCATATTCTTCTGGTGCCGCATTATATCGTAGTGACTGGTGAACATGCGCCAGAACTCTTAGCAACGATAAAGCCAGGTTGCCTGGGGAATGCCTGCGTTAACCAGAATACTATACTGTGAAGTCATGTGGCTCTGTCAGTATGTCGGCACCTCTTCCCACTTCGCATATGTGTTGTAATTTTTACCTGTATATGGCGAGATTCTGCTGGTGGACGTTTCGTCCCCGAGGCCCGCCCCCTGTACAGACCTTTTGGTCTTTGATATATGTTGGCATTGTGGGAAGATGATGCTGGGTCGACATCGGGCCTTACAGACTAGTCTTTTGTGTTAAATGCCGTCATTTTCATCTGACGATGATACAGCTCACCAATCCCCAGTGTACGATTTGTCACAGCGACACAGCTCACCAATTACCAATATAAGAGTTGTCAGAGCATTTCCATCATAGCTCTCTAGATTTGTATCCAATATCGCTTATGCCGGTGCTAGGGGCCGTGTGGTCATGCCATCCAAGTTGCCACATGAACGGGCACAATAAAAGCGTACCTGAGATACAACACATATCACGAATCGTTAGATTCTTGGTATGCGCTTTAGAATAGGTTAACCAGAAGACTATACTGTGAAGTTATGTGGCTTTGTCAGTATGTCGGCACCTCTTCCCACTTCCGTCATATGTGTTGTAATTTTTACCTGAAAATGGCGAGATTCTGCTGGTGGACGTTTCGTCCCCGAGGCCCGCCCCCTGTACAGACCTTTTGGCCTTTGATATATGTTAGCATTTTAGGAAGTTGATGCTGGGTCGACATCGGGCCTTACAGATTGGTCTTTCGTGTTAAATGCCGTCATTTTCATCTGACGACGATACAGCTCACCAATCCCCAGTGTACGAGTTGTCACAGCGACACAGCTCACCAATTACCAATATACGAGTTGTCAGAGCATTTCCATCATAGCTCTATAGATTTGTATCTAATACCGCTTATGCAGGTGCTAGGGACCGTGTGGTCATGTCATCCAAATTGCCACATGAACAGGTACAATAAAAGTGTACCTGAGAGACAACACATGTCGCGAATAGCTAGATTCTTGGTATGTGCTTTAGAATAGGTTAACCAGAAGACTATACTGTGAAGTCATGTGGCTCCGTCAGTATGTCGACACGCCTTCCCACTTCCCTGTATATGGCGAGATTCTGCTGGTGGACGCTTCGTCCCCGAGGCCCGCCCCCTGTACAGACCTTTTGGTCTTTGATATATGTTGGCATTGATACTGAGTCGACATCGAGCCTTACAGACTATTCTTTTGTGTTAAATGCCGTCATATTCATCTGACGACGATACAGCTCACCAATCCCCAGCGTACGAGTTGTCACAGCGACACAGCTCACCAATTACCAATATACGAGTTGTCAGAGCATTTCCATCATAGCTCACTAGATTTGTATCTAATACCGCTTATGCCGGTAATAGAGGCCGTGTGGGCATGTCATCCAAGTTGCCACATGAACAGGTACAATAAAAGTGTACCTGAGATACGACACATATCATGAATTGTTAGATTCTTGGTATGTGCTTTAGAATAGGTTAACCAGGATTCTGCTGGTGGGCTCAGGTGTGATTGCGCTGGTGGGAGGGGGGTGGGGGCGGATACGGCCTGCTCTGGCTGGATTGATTAAATGTAGGCCTGCTGTATGAGGGTTGTCTGTATTGATTGAATGGGTTCCGCTGCACGAGTGCTGACTGTTTCGGTTGGATAGGTGTCAGTTATATCGGCGCTAGGTACATTGACCTCAAGAAGCCTCATCAGGTGATTATGCTCTCTAGGTAACAGATTGACCACCTGTCGGGGTTTTCTGATATGTACCACGAACATGTACCGCATTGACGGCGTGCCAACTGGCATTGCCTCACCTCTCTGTACCTCAGTATTTTTTTCAATTTCCGCCACCGTGTTGCTTAGCTGAGTAATCGTGATTAAATAAGGGTACGGTACCATCTTTTTTACCTTTATCTCGATAGTTGGTCCTCTATCGCCATAACACATACACTCACACACACCCATAGCTGCACCTATTGTCTTAATATTGTATTGTATCTAATACCGCTCAAGCCGGTACTAGGGGTCGTCTGGTCATGTCATTCAATATGTTCAAATGAACAGCTACAGTAAAAGCGTGGCTGGGGTACAAATCATCACAGGGATCACTTTTGATTGTTTTTGCTTGTAGAAATATGCAGTCAGTATATTTCTCTGTGCAGTCATATAACCTCTTGTCAGCACGCCGACATCGTTTCCCACCATCTTTTTAATGATGCGCATTAATGCAATCCAATGAGAGAGAGAAAGACATATCAACAACAATACAAAGCATATTGCGTATCAACCATTTACTATCACCAATGTTACATCATAACCAAGATGGAAGAGCCGCTCTGGGGTGCCACCCTTGTGATCTGTCAATCTTCAGTCATGTTCGTGTCTTCGGGTGATTCAGGAAACTGTAACGACAGCATGGTGTAATTACTTCTTTACCGAACTAATTCTTTTTTTTTACTATCCATTTAATCAAAATATGGTCAAAAACACAGGGGCTCGTTGCCGTTGTTAATTGTTTAATTAGGTTGATTATGGGGGGGGATGCCGAGGTAGGAAATAAATCCATTTATTCCCAACCTGTGCATTTCACTGAATTCCTATTTTATCTTATACAATTGTTTTTCTTGCAAAGTAACTGTTAAATCTTCACAAATCCGAGAAAATATATGGAATTTGTCTTTAAAAATAAACGTTATGCCATGGCTGCAGCTGTTCAGCATTCAAATTCGTGAGCGTCGCTACGTCCCACACACGTCACGCGTGACGTTATCTTTCTCTCCACCTACAGCACATACACAGGGAATTCGTATCAATTGGATTGCATATACATACCATTTATGTGGTGTGAGATGGGTATGTATATGCAATCCAATTGATACGAATTCCCTGTGAGCACGTATCCAATGGCGAAACAGAAAACCCGTCGAAGTGGGCAGAGTTTCAAATTTCCCTGACAAGATATTCTTGCATTCGTTGTATATGGCAATGCCACTATCATCAAATATAATACCTATGATGCTTTAGCAAACTTCGCTGCTGAAAAACAGACGAGATAGAGTTCACAAATCCATCGATTTTGAGAATTACATCTTTAAATTTTAAGAGAAAATAGGGTCTGATGTCCCATGATAACAGCATATATCGGATAATAGAACACAACCTAGTAATCCTGCTTTTTAGAATTCTCATGTCTACTCCAGCACTAATCATGCTACATGTACTTCCTGAAGAGTTACATCCAATACTCTAGCAGAACTGTAATATTGTAATACACGTTGGCCTGAATGGATGCCCACCTCGAATGCCAGTAGAGTACTGTTTGAATCAAAACCGTGGTGGCAGATTCCATGCACAAAAAATGTATACTATTTCTCAAATTTCAAGACCTGACAAAATATGGAGATTTCTCACGGGATACCCTAAAACAAGTTTAAAAGTTCCCAAGTTCCCTGGTTCCCAGTTCCGAAGTTCCAAGATACAAGCTCCGAAGCTCCAAGCTCCCATATGAAAATGCTGTGAATTCGGAATTTACTTACCCAGAACTTTTATTTTTCGTCAAACTGTGACCATATCGAGCAGAGATGTTTTAAGAGGCCTTACAAATAAGATAGTCAATTTTCTTCAACGTTGGGACATAACTAATGTATAATATATAATTAATTAGGATAATTCGTGTCCGAATTCGCCTGGCTGTAAGGGATGATAATGTGCCTTGCGGGAGGCGTATTCGAACCCCGTGTACTTCTTAAAACACTTTAGAACTCACGAACTGTTACTGGAATTACTGGCGCCCCAGAATAACAGTTCTAATACACGAAGGTATTTCCGAATTGACCTACATGTACTTGCAATAAGATTTTTTATACCAGAGTAGGACAATGAAACACGTCATATCTTATATTTTGTCTTCTATCTTATAAATATATTATAGCTGTACAAGACTGAACTTTGAAGTGTCGTTAACTTTTACATGGATAGGATATGATAAACATACTGAGGAACATATCACTGATTTTCGGTACCCATCTATCAAAACTGACGTAGAATTATAGGAAGACGCCTGGGTGTGAAACAGGAAGTTAGATTTGAAAGATTTCCATAGTATTATGACAGAAATTCTACCTTTTGTACTTTCCTCGAGACAGTCCGAATTTATCCTAGTTTAAAATAAATGTAAATGACCGGCCATACACATACTTGTTTATAACGGTTAGTCCCCCCCCCCTCCCCCGTCCGACACAGACACATCGGAGTCTGTGTGTAATATTAGCACTGTATACATTGACAATATTCTGATTATATCCCTTAAGCAGATTACCATATTTACACGGGTTGTGGCGGGACTATAGTAAGGATATGTACATAAGATAAGTCAAAGGGTACCAGGTATCTAAATGGCCGCCATGAAACGAACTCATCACAGATACATTGTAGATAGTTCAGGAATATTAATACAACATAACAGTGCTTGCTTAATAGTCATGGATATATGGTATTGCAGTTAGTGGAATCGTTGGGAAGTGGATCACAGACAACAATTATTCAAATCAAGTGGTGGAATTTGCCCTCCTATATATCAACGGAATGGACCGAGATACAATAAAATACTTTACAAACAGGGCTGATTCTTGAATCGAGAGAAAGGTTCAGTACTCGTGAATCATATATCAAAAGGCTTGTTAAATTCACGCATCTTCATATTCCGTTATTATGCTGGTACTGAAGGGATATTGCGGATCCAGGAAAGGTTTATAAGTTGAAACCTAAGATATGGATTCTGATTTTTGGTTTGTATGATTCATTTTTCTGCATTCCTGCAATGAGCTGGAACATTTTGCATTAGAGTAATTTAAGCCCTCGTAGGCATCATATTTAAATTCTAAATAGTGCCACGACCAAAATAGCAATAATAGTAAAATTAATTTGTGTTTGAAGATAATAAAGCTGGGGTTTTTTTATCCAAAACCTGCAAAATCATATTCCTACAAATACATGCAAGTTCACAAGTTCACACAAATCAGCTTCGAAAAATGATGTGATGGTCAATGGTATAAAAAAGATACATAGATGACTAATCGGAGAACGGACGTTTCTCGCAGGAGACATTTCCCCTTTGGCCTATTTCTGGTATATTTTATACGTTTCGTGGAGCATTTTCTATCATCTGCCGTCATGAAAGGGGTACTGAAATGCAACTGTCTTAAACCTTCGGACCCGAGAGTTTCCATGTCTATTAACACCTGACCCTTATCTCCACGCTAAAATAGGGATACAAACGACAATTTTGTCATATGCATAATTTAAACAGCGTTGCCCACACCCTGGGGACTCTACGAGTGGTAGAGCATCCCTTTTGGGCTTGGGCGACCAAACTAAAACTTTGAAGCGGATACGACGTAAAACGTTATCTGATTGACTGAATAGTCGGTTATGACGTCAGAAACCGCTAGAGCGGACTCTCGGGTATATACATTATATCAATAGGCCGCTAAAGCGGCTTCTAGGGTTCAAAGGTTTAAGTTCACCAGTCCAAAATATATGTTGTCCTGGCCAGTCATTTATCCGTATCATTATAGACCGATTGTTAGCCGTGGTGGAGCTATTCATCCTTGATCAGCAGTAGTGACGATAGTACGCATATTAAACCCTGTCCATTGTAAGGATGAATATCATGATCACATCATTTCACCTTTCGTTGATGGACCAATAATTATAGTATTAGATTAATAGCGTTCCGTGATCGGCGCTTGCAGACTAATCATTTAATAAAATTCTATTACAGGAAAAACATAGAGTAGATACCGGTGTAGCATACACTAATATTATGTCAATTGTACCGGTTTTCCTTTATAACAGTACCGTTAGTAGATATATTTGAAGTTTATATGCAGTTACAATATGCAACAAAAGCCCCAATTCTGACAAAAAAGAAAATCCCCACATCAAAGAAAATTGAATCTTTTATTTGTAAGACACACTAAACATCTATGCTCGATATGATCACATTTTGGTGAAAAATCATAGCTTCGGAGCTTGGAACTTTGAACTTCGGAGCTGCAAACTTGGAACTTCGGAACTGGGTATTAGGGAACTTCGGAACTTTGAAACTTGTTTTAGTGTGTCCCATTTTTTGCTCGTCTGTCCTCCAGAACTAAGCCTCATTGGCCCGTTTTGTACAAAAACGTTTCAAGACAAGGACGCATCCAGCCAAAATTCATAGGGGGGGGGGTCAACTATCACAGCCCAACAGGCGAGGGTCCAGGGGCCGCCTAGGCCCCGGAAGCTCCGGGGTCTATAGATCGCCGGAGATGCGATCTGAGCGTTTTCCCGGAAATAAAACTGATCATAATTTATGCAGATTTATGGTTCTATTTTCACGATTTTCCCGCAATTATAAGCAGGCATCGATATTGAAAAAATCGCACCTCATGCCTGCATCCATTTGACTTTCTAGTTATATTTAAAACAGACAAAGCGATGGCATTTAGTTCATGGAAGGGAAACCAAGATGCCTACCGATACGGTTCATTCACAAAAAGATAAAAGAAGGAAATCCTCATAGCCCAACAGGCCAGGGTCCAGGGGCCGCCTAGGCCCCGGAAGCTCCGAATTCCTAGATCTCCGGAGATCTTCTAAGCATTTTCCAGGAAATAAATTCGAACATAATGTATGCAGATTTATGGTTCTATTTTCACGTTTGTTTCTCATTTATAAGCACGCATCGATATTGAAAAAATCATACTTCATGCCTGAATCCATTTGACTTTCTAGTTATATTTAACAGATAAAAAAACGATGACTTTTACATCATGGAACATTAGAACCAATATGATACCGATTCATTTACACAAAGCTAAAATAAGCGATCCTCACAGCCTGACAGGCGAGGGTCCAGGGGCCGCCTAGGTCCCGGAAGCTCCGGAGTTCCAGGTTGCGGGAGATGCGTTTTACGCGTTTTCCCGGAAATAAATCTGAACACAATGTAGATAGATTTATTGTTCTATTTTCACATTTGTTTCGCATAAACACGCATCGATATTGAAGAATATGCCTGACCAGATCCGTGTAACCTTGCACAGTTCAATTTTCGTTTTTCGTTTCTCAAAATCAAAAATTGAAATTTGACGGTCAATTTTCAATTTTCGTTTTTTGTTTCTGTAATCTCAAAATCAAAAATTGAAATTTCACTTTCAATTTTCAATTTTCGTTTTTTGTTTTTTTGATCTCAGAATCAAAAATTGAAATTTGACCGTCAATTTTCAATTTTTGATCCTGGGATTGCAAAAACAAAAAACGAAAATTGACATTTGACAGTCAATTTTCAATTTTCGTTTTTCGTTTTGCTTCACGCAAAAATGAAAATCAAATATTGAACATTGCCTCGACTTGTCCGTTTTTCGTTTTTTGATTTTTACTTTGACGTATCAATGTTAAGTTCGCACGTGGACGGGTTATGATGTCACTTCCGGTACGCCCAGTAGAATAGAAAAGACAAATCGTGTCGTATAAGAGGTGTGGAGCGTGAGAGGCATGTGGCCCACCAGGCCATCCTCGGGAGCCAGTGTATTGATCGATTTGTTAAGGTATCTATACATTGCCTTGGTTAGTTGCTCACGGTAGTTCTGGATAAAAAAAAGATCAAGGGGTATCCTCTAAATCAAACCAATTATTGAACAGGCTCAGCTAGCTCATTACGACAATCCGCTAGCTGCACTGTTTAAGATGTGACATCGCTGGCATAACTTTGATGTCAGGCTGAAATCGACCTAGTGAGTCAAAGCAAAAACCGCCGGCTTGGGATGCCGATATGCTAATTCAAAATAACCTCTGGGGATGAAATGTTCGAGATTGAGGCAACAACTCAAGAACTCACTCAAATCATCAAAAATGTCCAGGTAAACCCTGTGCGAGGATTCACGATTTACCTGGACTTGTGAAGATGCACCAGACAGGTCTGGATAGGTGGCATCCCGCTGTTCTCACTGGTTATTGACATTGAGGCCTGAGCCAATCAGGACGCAGTCTTAGATTTTCTCATTTCTAAAAATAGATGTTTAGAGCGCTACAAAAGCGAACAGCATTCATGCACACAACCGCTATTTGTTATTGATTTGAAATATAGTATTTATAAAGATACCAACAAAGCTGTAATACCAATAAGAGTAAGCATCGCGGTGATGGGCCGCGAAATCCGCATAAGCGGCCCGTAAACCACCATTTCAAACAAGCACACAATCGCCACGTTTGATGCCAGACGTCTGAATGATTCAACGCTTCAGGTCCAATCTCCATTCTCTATTTTTGGGACCTGGATCGTTGGAGCGTTCAGGTGTCCGTCAACGTTCAGCGTCAAAAACGCTTCAACGCTTTAAGTGCGGATGTCAAACGCATCGAAGCGGGAAGTTCCTTTGGGGGTTATGATAAGGGTACCCACGTATTTATTATACTATCCTACTTTAATGAAATTACCGTGTGATCACCTCCGTTGTTCTCCATATAATGCATATGCGCAGTTGGCCCATTATAATCTAGGTCGAATGCCTGGCTCCAGGGATCTATAGTGTAATGAAACGCCCAAATCTTTCCCCCTACTGGTTTTCCATATTATGCTGCACACCTGCCTAAACAATCCGATTTGCGCTTTCCATACTACTTCGCGGACCGTATGTGACACCATAAGCCTTGCGCGTGCGCAGTTAACATTGACGCGTCCAAGTTAAAATCAAAAAACGAAAAACGGACAAATCGAGGCAATTTTCAATATTTGATTTTCATTTTTGCGCGAAGTAAAACGAAAAACGAAAATCGAAAATTGAATGTCAAATTTCAATTTTTGATTTTGAGAAACCGAAAACGAAAAACGAAGAGTGTAGAACCCAAAAGCTGGTTATTTCAGAGTGGTGTTGACCTCCAGATACTTGTCAAAAGCCGTAAATATGGAAGCCCATTCCGGTGATACGGCACAGGATGCTATGGCTTACCGGTGGCATGCTGTGAAGGGGTGACTGTAGAAGCAGCAGTCACCCGTCTTCTCTTGGTAGATGTGGATGGAAAGGTCCGATACCGTAAACCTTCTTCTAGCTGGATCGATCTTCATCTGATCCGGCTTTTCTGTAACCCTCACGCCTTTATCTGGTCGATGCGGTGGGAGTCTGTGCTATCAGAAACCCTTGGGGTAGTGAACCGAAACTCTGGCTTGGGTGGTTCCGGAAACTTGGCTGGTTCCTTGTGGTCCATGGAGACGGTATACGACGTGGAGAGCTTGACCCTCGTCGTGAAGATCGTGATCGTCGTCGTGGAGACCGGGACCCCGGTAGCGGGGTACGTGACTCCGGTCCCGGGGTATGGGTCCCGGTCGCGTGGTGCGGGACCTCGGTCGCGGGGCGCGGAAACGACAACGTGGAGACTGTGAACGGCGTCTGGGAGAACGGGGACGCCGACCCCTGGAAGTCCTCCACTCCGTAGATCGGTATTGAATTGGCTTCATCTTGGCTACCATACTTTCTGTATTGACGGGCTCTATCCCGGCCTTCGGCTGTATCCCGGTGACGGGCCGAGTCCCGGTGCTGATGAGCTGAGACCCGGCTTCCATACTTTCAGTGTTGACGTGCCGAGTCACAGTTTTCATACCTTCAGTATTGATGGACTGTATCCCCGCCTCCGGTTGTATCCCGGTGACGGGCCAAGTGTTGATGACAATAATCTTGATGATGGTTTCATGCCTCTTGTAGTCTCATCACAATGCGCTGGCCATTTTATTGAACTTAATATTGTTTCATTGAATTAAACGAAGTATGAAAACGTCATCAAGATCCTGGCCTTTTGTTGTTCAATTAAGATGCCCTGTAATAGTAGGTTACGCAAATGTCATGCAATGATTACTGCAGAAACAAATATAGCTCCCTAAAGCAATAATACACTCTTGGGGATATTTGCAGAGGATACAGTGACTTTAGACTAATTTGTGGCGGCCATCTTGAATTCTGGCGGCCATCTTGGTAAACAATCGAAACATTAAATGGAAAATGACGAAGACACCAATGGCTAGCATCATGCCAAGTTTTAGGCTTCTGACACAAATCAAACAATGAACTAAGTTAATTTCAGTATTTGGCCATTATTATGGCGGCTATCTTGAATTTGGCGGCTATGTCGAAAAAATAATTGTGTGGGTCCGTATTAGCTTTAGAACCTTTGCCGTGTAGGTGGGCGTGGCTGTTGTTCCCTAGTCGATTACACAGCCAGACGAGACTACAGCCATTCCTGAGCTAGGTCCGTATCAGAAATTTGTCAGGTCATCATTGGTTACTGTTATGCCAAGTTTCGTGCTTTTACTTCGTAGTGTACAATATTTTCGCCATAGTGCTCTACTATTTGATTTATTAATGTTCTTATATGGATGTGATTATATTCATGTATTTTGACTGTATTGCTGGTGTGAGAAGGCAGTGAATCTTGGTCAAAATATCAATCTTAACTTGTCTATCTTATACTCACTCCGCGACCATGGCATGTTATCAAGTGACAACAGGTTCATTTTCGCATCTTGAACAAAGGTATTATATAAAACTTATGTTGAAAGAATTCGAAATTAAAGAAATATTGAAAATTATGTTGCTCGCCACGACGTGCACTGGGCGCCGCCATTGTACCACTTCGCGACGTATTTAGATGAGCGGAAGTGAGTGTATACTCATCTATAACCATCACACCATCATGGAGATTTAAGGTTGATCGTGTTGGTCATACCGATAATTCGCACGAGAAGGAGCCCAGTAAATCCACTGGCGTTCTAGTTGATTTTAGTAGTTAATCATGAAAATATGTACGAACTTAGAAGCATCGTTGTTCAACTTAAATCCCGGAAAAATTGCAGAGGACGCTCCTTTAGTTTACAGCTCAGCTTCAAATTTTGTCCAAATTAAATCGGGCAAGTCTCAGTTAAAGAAAAAATTTGGGGAAGGAATTCTTCAGTTGGCGCATATATCGGACCCAGAGTAAACCGAAATGTATATTAGAACGTCCCTCGATCCATACTACTTGTAGTCTCCCTTGCCTTAAAGTAACCGACACTACTATTTGGGGCCGCTTGATCCATGATTTGATGGAACATCAATACACCATCGCGTTTCGGCTGGTGTAAGTCCCCAAGTTCACATGTCTGATTCAGTCAAAAGTACTTAAAAAGACAGAATTAATAAATAAACTGCAGATTGTTTACTGTGAACGTTTAAACAATGAAAATCTATCAAATATATTGTTTAGTACACCCAGAACACCGATCGCTTGAATCTGCTATGACGTGAGTCATTTTCTGCCCTTCTTCTACAATGACTGACCATGATTCCAAGCGTCACACACTAACGATCGGTACTCCGATCAACCACCGCTTGAACTAACGTGCTCTGGATCAAGCGGTAGCCGTCACGTTGTCCTGAATGCTGACGTCACCAGTCACGTCATCCCACAGGGAACATGGCGGCGCCCATGTCGACTTCAAAACGGAAACATAGCTTCACAAATTGTAATCAAAATAATAGGTCATCGCCTTCAACGACAGTGAAAGTCAGTTGGTTATATTTCTTTAAGAGTTTAATCTTTGTATTAGCAACCTATATAAAATAAAATAAGTACTGTTTTAACGGCTCAACATATATAGCCCTATATCTCTATAGAAATAACATACTAAGGCTACGTCCGAGAATCCACTGTATTCTCGGATCTGAATGTTAGGTATCGACGTATACTTTCCTGTAGAGTCATATGGTTGCTTTTTAGTCACCAGACGTCGTCAATTTTCCCCACCTCCTGCATATCGCTCCAATCAGATACACTGGAAGCAGACAGTACTACATATCGAAGGCAGAACAAATCATTATTTGAGTTAGAGGATAGTCCTCCTAAGCAAATAATAATGACGCCTGAATTCGATAGAGATTAAAAACTACATATGCAAGATGCTGAGAAACCATTGTGCCATCCATTTACCATGAAAGTCGCGGCACCCACCGCAAGTGGGAAAACCATATAAACAGACAAAAAATACTTATTTAGAGAGTCGTCCGCAGAGAGCCATCTATTGTTATGGCAACTGGTAGGCTATATACCAGGACATGAGTTTATTAGTGTGTGATATATATTTCGGGAAGAGTATACTCTTACATTTAGGAGTTCACGGATGCGTTGATCCTATTGTAAGAAATCTGATAAAAGGGCAAGCCAGATTTTCAGACTTGTTTACCATAGAATCACACCATTACAAAATATCTGTTATTTACATAATAAAAAACCTGTTCGATCAGGGCAAAGCTTCAAGAGACATCGGCTGGAAATGCCATTCATTCTATTTGATAACCCCATCAATTTCATTACATTGTATTAGGTCGTCGTATTTAAAGCCAGAGATAGTCCAGCCTACTAATACTCGGAGGCGTATCCAATATAATTGGTGGAAATGGGTGTTCGGTTGTTATAGAAGATTGAGTATAGTGATGATATTCGAGAGAAAAAGCAGTATTATTTAAATCAAGGCTACGGCGAAGATGAATCGGGTAATATGGCTGAGCAAGACTACATTTCAGCGATATAAAAGAGGCTACGTCAAAAGTTTTACAATCATGTGGTTCATTGTCATGATATGCTAGATGAATATATCCATAGCGAAATTTAGATAACAGCCTGTTAACTCCAAAACAAAAACAATACTGATTATGAGGAAGCTATTAAACACGGTATTGGACAGAGAAAGGACTTATCCAAGAAGGTGGTAACTGGAGAATGTGTGTCGGACAGTGATGATTTGGATATATAAATTCACCAAACGCTATATAGACGATCTTCTCGTTGTGAATAATCGCTATATTAATGATGCAAAGAAGGATATTTATCCACCTTCACTGGATTTGAAGGAAACTACAGATAACCCTGCCGGCACATCATATTTAGAGCTACATCTCTATAAAAATGAAGCGGGTCTTCCTTCTCGTCCACTTTACGACAAAAGAGATGATTACACATTCGATATCGTAATCTATTATTTTCTGGACAGTAATATACCAGAGGGACCTGCATATGGCGTACATACATATCTCGCCTGGTAGCATTTGCTGGATCCTGTGTTAAATGTCACGATTTTAATCAACGTCACAAAACATTAGTGCAGAAACTTATAATATACCACCAAGCGCCTCCACTCAAAGTTTCTCAAATTTACCGATAGCAAAATACGAATGCTGATAGCAAAATACGAGCGTAGCGTGCAAGATCTATGGCGTTGCGTTTCCTAACTTGTGTCTAATTCCCCTTAACCCAATGTGTTAATAAAATAGATGGACATCACGGTCACTGTCGCATTGTACAATAGGCCAGATGGATTGAACATAGTCTGAACATAGCTAGGCAGATGAAGAATTGATTGATGGAGAAAAGCCGCAGTGTGTGTGTGCCGGGGTTGGCATTGGTGGAGAAAAGTCGCGGAGTTGGCACTGATGAAGAAGAGCCGCATTGCGTATGCCGGGGTTGGCATTGGTAGAGAGAATGCTGCAATGTGTGTCTCGTTCGGGGTTGGCATTGGTGAAGAAAAATCAACGTGGTGCTCCTGGGCGAACTGTTATACATGTAGCTCATGGCGTCTTGCACTGATGGACCCCCGGTGACCCAACAATAGCAGTATGTAATCTTCATTTTATTGAGTTGGAGGTACTAGTAACAGAAAGCGATTACGCATGTCTCTATGTATCAGCGGGTTCGTCGGCGTTCTCGTGCCCATGCATATTCTTCTGGTGCCGCATTATATCGTAGTGACTGGTGAACATGCGCCAGAACTCTGCGCCAGAACATGCGCAACGATAAAGCCAGGTTGCCTGGGGAATGCCTGGGTTAACCAGAATACTATACTGTGAAGTCATGTGGCTCTGTCAGTATGTCGGCACCTCTTCCCACTTCGCATATGTGTTGTAATTTTTACCTGTATATGGCGAGATTCTGCTGGTGGACGTTTCGTCCCCGAGGCCCGCCCCCTGTACAGACCTTTTGGTCTTTGATATATGTTGGCATTGTGGGAAGATGATGCTGGGTCGACATCGGGCCTTACAGACTAGTCTTTTGTGTTAAATGCCGTCATTTTCATCTGACGATGATACAGCTCACCAATCCCCAGTGTACGATTTGTCACAGCGACACAGCTCACCAATTACCAATATAAGAGTTGTCAGAGCATTTCCATCATAGCTCTCTAGATTTGTATCCAATATCGCTTATGCCGGTGCTAGGGGCCGTGTGGTCATGCCATCCAAGTTGCCACATGAACGGGCACAATAAAAGCGTACCTGAGATACAACACATATCACGAATCGTTAGATTCTTGGTATGCGCTTTAGAATAGGTTAACCAGAAGACTATACTGTGAAGTTATGTGGCTTTGTCAGTATGTCGGCACCTCTTCCCACTTCCGTCATATGTGTTGTAATTTTTACCTGAAAATGGCGAGATTCTGCTGGTGGACGTTTCGTCCCCGAGGCCCGCCCCCTGTACAGACCTTTTGGCCTTTGATATATGTTAGCATTTTAGGAAGTTGATGCTGGGTCGACATCGGGCCTTACAGATTGGTCTTTCGTGTTAAATGCCGTCATTTTCATCTGACGACGATACAGCTCACCAATCCCCAGTGTACGAGTTGTCACAGCGACACAGCTCACCAATTACCAATATACGAGTTGTCAGAGCATTTCCATCATAGATTTGTATCTAATACCGCTTATGCAGGTGCTAGGGACCGTGTGGTCATGTCATCCAGATTGCCACATGAACAGGTACAATAAAAGCGTACCTGAGATACGACACATATCATGAATTGTTAGATTCTTGGTATGTGCTTTAGAATAGGTTAACCAGGATTCTGCTGGTGGACTCAGATGTGATTGCGCTGGTGGGAGGGGTGGGGGGTGGGTACGGCCTGCTCTGGCTGGATTGATTAAATGTAGGCCTGCTGTATGAGGGTTGTCTGTATTGGTTGAATGGGTTCCGCTGCACGAGTGCTGACTGTTTTGGTTGGATAGGTGTCAGCTATATCGGCGCTAGGTACATTGACCTCACGAAGCCTCATCAGGTGATTATGCTCTCTAGGTAACAGATTGACCACCTGTCGGGGTTTTCTGGTATGTACCACGAACATGTACCGCATTGACGGCGTGCCAACTGGCATTGCCTCGCCTCTCTGTACCTCAGTATTTTTTTCAATTTCCGCCACCGTGTTGCTTAGCTGAGTAATCGTGATTAAATAACGGTACGGTACCGACCTTTTTCTCGATAGTTGGTCCTCTATCGCCATAACGTTGAGGGGCAAAATCACATACACTCACACACACCCATAGCTGCACCTATTGTCTTAATATTGTATTGTATCTAATACCGCTCAAGCCGGTACTAGGGGTCGTCTGGTCATGTCATTCAATATGTTCAAATGAACAGCTGCAGTAAAAGCGTGGCTGGGGTACAAATCATCACAGGGATCACTTTTGATTTTTTTTGCTTTTAGAAATATGCAGTCAGTATATTTCTCTGTGTAGTCATGTAACCTCTTGTCAGCACGTCGGCATCGTTTCCCACCATCTTTTTAAAATGATGCGCATTAAATTATGCAATCCGATGAGAGAGAGAGAAAGACATATCAACAACAATACAAAGCATATTGCGTATCAACCATTTACTATCACCAATGTTACATCATAACCAAGATGGAAGAGCCGCTCTGGGGTGCCACCCTTGTGATCTGTCAATCTTCAGTCATGTTCGTTCATAAGTGTCTTCGGGTGATCCAGGAAACTGTAACGACAGCATGGTGTAATTACTTCTTTACCGAACTAATTCTTTTTTTTGTTACTATCCATTCAATCAAAATATGGTCAAAAACACAGGGGCTCGTTACCGTTGTTAATTGTTTAATTAGGTTGATTATGGGGGGGGATGCCGAGGTAGGAAATAAATCCATTTATTCCCAACCTGTGCATTTCACTGAATTCCTATTTTACCTTATACAATTGTTTTTCTTGCAAAGTAACTGTTAAACCTTCACAAATCCGAGAAAATATATGGAATTTGTCTTTAAAAATAAACGTTATGCCATGGCTGCAGCTGTTCAGCATTCAAATTCGTGAGCGTCGCTACGTCCCACACACGTCACGCAGTGACGTTATTTTTCTCTCCACCTACAGCACATATCCAATGGCGAAACAGAAAACCCGTCGAAGTGGGCAGAGTTTCAAATTTCCCTGACAAGATATTCTTGCATTCGTTGTATATGGCAATGCCACTATCATCAAATATAATACCTATGATGCTTTAGCAAACTTCGATGCTGAAAAACAGACGAGATATAGTTTACAAATCCATCGATTTTGAGACTGATTACATCTTTAAATTTTAAGAGAAAATAGGGTCTGATGTCCGCTTTCCCATGATAACAGCATATATCGGATAATAGAACACAACCTAGTAATCGTGCTTTTTAGAATTCTCATGTCTACTCCAGCACTAATCATGCTACATGTACTTCCTGAAGAGTTACATCCAATACTCTAGCAGAACTGTAATATTGTAATACACGTTGGGCTGAATGGATGCCCACCTCGAATACCAGTAGAGTACTGTTTGAATCAAAACCGTGGTGGCAGATTCCATGCACAAAAAATGTATACTATTTCTCAAATTTTAAGACCTGACAAAATATGGAGATTTCTCACGGGATACCCTAAAACAAGTTTAAAAGTTCCCAAGTTCCCTGGTTCCCAGTTCCGAAGTTCCAAGTCTCCAGCTCCGAAGTTTCAAGATCCAAGCTCCGAAGCTCCAAGCTCCCATATGAAAATGCTGTGAATTCGGAATTTACTTACCTAGAACTTTTATTTTTCGTCAAACTGTGACCATATCGAGCAGAGATGTTTTAAGAGGCCTTACAAATAAGATAGTGAATTTTCTTCAACGTTGGGATATAACTAATGTATAATATATAATTAATTAGGATAATTCGTGTCCGAATTCGCCTGGCTGTAAGGGATGATAATGTGCCTTGCGGGAGGCGTATTCGAACTCCGTGTACTTCTTAAAACACTTTAGAACTCATGAACTGTTACTGGAATTACTGGCGCCCCAGAATAACAGTTCTAATACATGAAGGTATTTCCGAATTGACCCTACATGTACTGGCAATAAGATTTTTTATACCAGAGTAGGACAATGAAACACGTCATATCTTATATTTTGTCTTCTATCTTATAAATATATTATAGCTGTACAAGACTGAACTTTGAAGTGTCGTTAACTTTTACATGGATAGGATATGATAAACATACTGAGGAACATATCACTGATTTTCGGTACCCATCTATCAAAATTGACTTAGAATTATAGGAAGACGACTGGGTGTGAAACAGGAAGTTAGATTTGAAAGATTTTCATAGTATTATGTCAGAAATTCTACCTTTTGTACTTTCCTCGAGACAGTCCGAATTTATCCTAGTTTAAAATAAATGTAAATGACCGGCCATACACATACTTGTTTATAACGGTTAGTCCCCCCCCCCTCCCCCGTCCGACACAGACACATCGGAGTCTGTGTGTAATATTAGCACTGTATACATTGACAATATTCTGATTATATCCCTTAAGCAGATTACCATATTTACACGGGTTGTGGCGGGACTATAGTAAGGATATGTACATAAGATAAGTCAAAGGGTACCAGGTATCTAAATGGCCGCCATGAAACGAACTCATCACAGATACATTGTAGATGGTTCAGGAATATTAATACAACATAACATTGCTTGCTTAATAGTCATGGATATATGGTATTGCAGTTAGTGGAATCGTTGGGAAGTGGATCACAGACAACAATTATTCAAATCAAGTGGTGGAATTTGCCCTCCTATATATCAACGGAATGGACCGAGATACAATAAAATACTTTACAAACAGGGCTGATTCTTGAATCGAGAGAAAGGTTCAGTACTCGTGAATCATATATCAAAAGGCTTGTTAAATTCACGCATCTTCATATTCCGTTATTATACCGGTACTGAAGGGATATTGCGGATCCAGGAAAGGTTTATAAGTTGAAACCTAAGATATGGATTCCGATTTTTGGTTTGTATGATTCATTTATGGTTTCTGCATTCCTGCAATGAGCTGAAACATTTTGCATTAGAGTAATTTAAGCCCTCGTAGGCATCATATTTAAATTCTAAATAGTGCCACGACCAAAATAGCAATAATAGTAAAATTAATTTGTGTTTGAAGATAATAAAGCTGGGTTTCTTTTATCCAAAACCTGCAAAATCATATTCCTACAAATACATGCAAGTTCACAAGTTCACACATATCAGCTTCGAAAAAAGATGTGATGGTCAATGGTATAAAAAAGATACATAGATGACTGATCGGAGAACGGATGTTTCTCGCAGGAGACATTTTCCCCTTGGCCTATTTCTGGTATATTTTATACGTTTCGTGAGGCATTTTCTATCATCTGCCGTCATGAAAGGGGTACTGAAATGCAACTGTCTTAAACCTTTGGACCCGAGAGTTTCCATGTATATTAACACCTGACCCTGATCTCCACGCTAAAATAGGGATACAAACGACAATTTTGTCATATGCATAATTTAAACAGCGTTGCCCACCCCACGCTGACCACCCCCTGGGGACTCTACGAGTGGCAGAGCATCCCCTTTGGACTTGGGCGACCAAACTAAAACTTTGAAACGGATACGACGTAAAACGTTATCTGATTGACTGAATAGTCGGTTATGACGTCAGAAGCCGCTAGAGCGGCCTCTCGGGTATATACATTATATCAATAGGCCGCTAAAGCGGCTTCTAGGGTTCAAAGGGTTAAGTTCACCAGTCCAAAATATATGTTGTCCTGGCCAGTCATTTATCCGTATCATTATAGACCGATTGTTAGCCGTGGTGGAGCTATTCATCCTTGATCAGCAGTAGTGACGATAGTACGCATATTAAACCCTGTCCATTGTAAGGATGAATATCATGATCACATCATTTCACCTTTCGTTGATGGACCAATAATTATAGTATTAGATTAATAGCGTTCCGTGATCGGCGCTTGCAGACTAATCATTTAATAAAATTCTATTACAGGAAAAACATAGATTAGATACCGGTGTAGCATACACTATAATATTATGTCAATTGTACCGGTTTTCCTTTATAACAGTACCGTTAGTAGATATATTTGAAGTTTATATGCAGTTACAATATGCAACAAAATCCCCAATTCTGACAAAAAAGAAAATTTCCACATCGAAGAAAATTGAATCTTTTATTTGTATGACACACTAAACATCTATGCTCGATATGATCACATTTTGGTGAAAAATCATAGCTTCGGAGCTTGGAACTTTGAACTTCGGAGCTGCAAACTTGGAACTTCGGAACTGGGCATTAGGGAACTTCGGAACTTTGAAACTTGTTTTAGTGTGTCCCATTTTTTGCTCGTCTGTCCTCCAGAACTAAGCCTCATTGGCCCGTTTTGTACAAAAACGTTTCAAGACAAGGGCGCATCCAGCCAAAATTCATAGGGGGGGGGGGGTCAACTATCACAGCCCAACAGGCGAGGGTCCAGGGGCCGCCTAGGCCCCGGAAGCTCCGGGGTCTATAGATCGCCGGAGATGCGATCTGAGCGTTTTCCCGGAAATAAAACTGATCATAATTTATGCAGATTTATGGTTCTATTTTCACGATTTTCCCGCAATTATAAGCAGGCATCGATATTGAAAAAATCGCACCTCATGCCTGCATCCATTTGACTTTCTAGTTATATTTAAAACAGACAAAGCGATGGCATTTAGTTCATGGAAGGGAAACCAAGATGCCTACCGATACGGTTCATTCACAAAAAGATAAAAGAAGGAAATCCTCATAGCCCAACAGGCCAGGGTCCAGGGGCCGCCTAGGCCCCGGAAGCTCCGAATTCCTAGATCTCCGGAGATCTTCTAAGCATTTTCCAGGAAATAAATTCGAACATAATGTATGCAGATTTATGGTTCTATTTTCACGTTTGTTTCTCATTTATAAGCACGCATCGATATTGAAAAAATCATACTTCATGCCTGAATCCATTTGACTTTCTAGTTATATTTAACAGATAAAAAAACGATGACTTTTACATCATGGAACATTAGAACCAATATGATACCGATTCATTTACACAAAGCTAAAATAAGCGATCCTCACAGCCTGACAGGCGAGGGTCCAGGGGCCGCCTAGGTCCCGGAAGCTCCGGAGTTCCAGGTTGCGGGAGATGCGTTTTACGCGTTTTCCCGGAAATAAATCTGAACACAATGTAGATAGATTTATTGTTCTATTTTCACATTTGTTTCGCATAAACACGCATCGATATTGAAGAATATGCCTGACCAGATCCGTGTAACCTTGCACAGTTCAATTTTCGTTTTTCGTTTCTCAAAATCAAAAATTGAAATTTGACGGTCAATTTTCAATTTTCGTTTTTTGTTTCTGTAATCTCAAAATCAAAAATTGAAATTTCACTTTCAATTTTCAATTTTCGTTTTTTGTTTTTTTGATCTCAGAATCAAAAATTGAAATTTGACCGTCAATTTTCAATTTTTGATCCTGGGATTGCAAAAACAAAAAACGAAAATTGACATTTGACAGTCAATTTTCAATTTTCGTTTTTCGTTTTGCTTCACGCAAAAATGAAAATCAAATATTGAACATTGCCTCGACTTGTCCGTTTTTCGTTTTTTTATTTTTACTTTGACGTATCAATGTTAAGTTCGCACGTGGACGGGTTATGATGTCACTTCCGGTACGCCGAGTAGAATAGAAAAGACAAATCGTGTCGTGTAAGAGGTGTGGAGCGTGAGAGGCATGTGGCCCACCAGGCCATCCTCGGGAGCCAGTGTATTGATCGATTTGTTAAGGTATCTATACATTGCCTTGGTTAGTTGCTCACGGTAGTTCTGGATAAAAAAAAGATCAAGGGGTATCCTCTAAATCAAACCAATTATTGAACAGGCTCAGCTAGCTCATTACGACAATCCGCTAGCTGCACTGTTTAAGATGTGACATCGCTGGCATAACTTTGATGTCAGGCTGAAATCGACCTAGTGAGTCAAAGCAAAAACCGCCGGCTTGGGATGCCGATATGCTAATTCAAAATAACCTCTGGGGATGAAATGTTCGAGATTGAGGCAACAACTCAAGAACTCACTCAAATCATCAAAAATGTCCAGGTAAACCCTGTGCGAGGATTCACGATTTACCTGGACTTGTGAAGATGCACCAGACAGGTCTGGATAGGTGGCATCCCGCTGTTCTCATTGGTTATTGACATTGAGGCCTGAGCCAATCAGGACGCAGTCTTAGATTTTCTCATTTCTAAAAATAGATGTTTAGAGCGCTACAAAAGCGAACAGCATTCATGCACACAACCGCTATTTGTTATTGATTTGAAATATAGTATTTATAAAGATACCAACAAAGCTGTAATACCAATAAGAGTAAGCATCGCGGTGATGGGCCGCGAAATCCGCATAAGCGGCCCGTAAACCACCATTTCAAACAAGCACACAATCGCCACGTTTGATGCCAGACGTCTGAATGCTTCAACGCTTCAGGTCCAATCCCCATTCTCTATTTTTGGGACCTGGATCGTTGGAGCGTTCAGGTGTCCGTCAACGTTCAGCGTCAAAAACGCTTCAACGCTTTAAGTGCGGATGTCAAACGCATCGAAGCGGGAAGTTCCTTTGGGGGTTATGATAACGGTACCCACGTATTTATTATACTATCCTACTTTAATGAAATTACCGTGTGATCACCTCCGTTGTTCTCCATATAATGCATATGCGCAGTTGGCCCATTATAATCTAGGTCGAATGCCTGGCTCCAGGGATCTATAGTGTAATGAAACGCCCAAATCTTTCCCCCTACTGGTTTTCCATATTATGCTGCACACCTGCCTAAACAATCCGATTTGCGCTTTCCATACTACTTCGCGGACCGTAAGTGACACCATAAGCCTTGCGCGTGCGCAGTTAACATTGACGCGTCCAAGTTAAAATCAAAAAACGAAAAACGGACAAATCGAGGCAATTTTCAATATTTGATTTTCATTTTTGCGCGAAGTAAAACGAAAAACGAAAATCGAAAATTGAATGTCAAATTTCAATTTTTGATTTTGAGAAACCGAAAACGAAAAACGAAAATTGAAAATTGACCGTCAAATTTCAATTTTTGATTTTGAGAAACCAAAAGCAAAAAAACGAAAACTGAATTGTGCAAGGTTGCACGGACCCTGACACCATTTGACTTCCTGGTTTAACACAAACAAAACAGGCCTATAACACACCACTACACGTGGTGCGCTCCCGGCGATAATATCTGATTTTAGATACATATTGAAACTCCCACTTAAATAGTACACTCACAAACTACATGAATAGATGATGGTCTGTTTAATACACATATAGATACTCTAATTACATAATCCACATTCATTTAATTTACATATCATTTCAAGACATTATTTCTACGTGGAATCCCAGGGTTCGCTGATCCCTCGAAAAAAAAGAAGCCCAACAGGCCAGGGGCCAGGGGCCAGGCCCCCGTAGATCCGCCCTTGCAAGACCTGCTTGAAAGGAGCTCTAGTGACATGTAAAAATACCGATAATATTAGTATTTGAATCTCATTGTTGTTATTTGGTTTTACTTAGTTAGGCCTATATTGAATTGATTTTAACTAAAAACCATGGTTTTGATGTATTGATCTGTTAATGTATTGATGAATAAAGTATTGTAACTTCCAATCAAAATATATTTTGCTCAATTTTAGTCCTATATGACTTTACCCCAGACTGTGTCCAGTAAAACCACAAAGAGGACATATTATCAAACCCTCTCTACCATATATATATATATATATAGGGCTACACCTTTGAAATTTCAAGTCTAAAACTAAGACTCCGAGTTGTAAGCTTTTATTCTCTTCATCTTTATACAAAGATACAGAGCAGAGAAGTCGGATACAATACGATGTTTTACGTTGCATCTTGTTCACATGGGCATCAAGGTCAAGGGGAGGTAACTCCCGATAGCAAAACAATGATGTCAAGCAGCACGTGTTGTGTTGACGTTTAAGATAGTACGCATGCGCTTTGAAAGAGCATTGTGTGGTCGATCTTCGCGTGGAAATGCCGTACCGTAGTGACAGTTCACCGTGAAAATGTTTTTGTTTCTGGTGATTTTACCTCTTTTTCTGTCAGATGGTAAGTATATGTTTAAAAGTGTAAGTGGTCTAACTTCATTTGCATTCTCAGTACCCAACGTGTAAACACGCCGGTGTGCTGTAGTTCTTACGGAAATTCTGTTGCATATTAATTTGCCATTGATTTGATTTGCGATGCGATGGCTTCCACATAATTTTGATTTCTTACTTCGACTAAGATGTAAACGTTATTTTCACCAATTACTTGTCCAACAAATTGCATTCGCATTGTGTCCATACCCTGGATGGGATTTGAGGTCATGTATTGTGTCATATGGTGTTGACAAACAAACAATCAGTCAACAAGACTAGATATGCCTGCAGGCTATTAGCTAAATAATATATAGCCCTCAAGAGTATGAGCCCCTCTTGAGGGCTATATATTATTTAGCTAGCAGGCTATATGCACATCTGATTGAAATGGAAAGAGGTACGCACAGTTGCCTGGCCCGTGAGATATTGGACGGTAGATGTCCACATATATTTTCAATAAATTATGAAAATTATTCAATTTAAAAAAAAAAAATTTCAAGTAGATCTTTTTAAAAATATTTTCCTGAATGTTTTTCGCTTTCATCTGGACTCAAATGAAGTCATTCCCTTTCATGTTAAGCCGAGTTACTGCAGTTTTAATTTTCTACCATTCGGGAGATGCACAAGTGCAGTCACGTGGTACATTTTGGGTGAGTTCCGGCCGACGGCATATGGGACGTAACCTGCGGGAGATTTGACGGTCGCGAAAATAACATTGAAGTCAATGGGAATTTTTTTTTAAACGAAGTTTACAGTTTAATTCTGGTAGATAATATTTCAGAAGTGCATTAGCTTTCAAGCAAGACAACTTTTATAATTGTAATTGTGCTAGTCTTATGCTATATATATGTTATGTCCTTTGTACGTAATGTGATTGTGCTAGTCTTGTGCTATATATATTTTATGTCCTTTGTACGTAATGTGATTGTGCTAGTCTTGTGCTATATATATTTGATGTCCTTTGGACGTAATGTAATTGTGCTAGTCTTGTGCTATATATATTTTATGTCCTTTGTACGTAATGTGATTGTGCTCTTAATATAACTGTGCTCTTATGCTATGTATATTTTATGTCCTTTGTAATTTTTATATACATGTACTCGCTCCGAGTGGGGCGCCTTATATGGCAATAAATATATCTCTCTCTCTCTCTATAATTTTCACTCATATGCAACAGACGCTGTCAACGAAAAACTAGCGTGCTCCATGCAAATCTTACGACGCCAAACGACCGGAACTCACCCAGTAGGTCATGTGATCGACACATGTGAAAGAGGCGAATGCCCTAACCAAAAGCCGCAGAGCACATTTGAAAGGGGGCTGAACTCTGATATCGGCCATGTTAAATGCTGGACTGGTGCTATCTATGATAGGACTTAAAGCATTATGTCCCGTGGGGGGGGCTATAGCCCCCCCCCCCCGGTTCCGCGGCCCCTGCTAACCTCTATGTCGTCAAGTTACCTGAATGAAATTCCATGTCACTCTGTACTAATGATCACCAAGCCTTATTCTCTGCACATATAATTTATGCTAACTACATGTACCATTGGCAAAACTGCCAGAAATGAGATGGCAACTATTTAGACAAAATGGTACTAAAGTGAGAGCCTATAGTATTGTGCCCTGCTACGGAAGGTCAATGTCTGGCTGATCTGCTGTATGTGTTTGACGGCAGACTTTGAGATTGAGAACACTTGCAAGAAGTGAAAGTGAGATTTTCACCATGAGATATGAGGATGATCAAATTTATTAAAACAGGAGGTTGACAAAATGGTTCAAAATCATGCATATGATCTGTTATTTCTTCGCCATTTTAATGATTTTAGCAGGCGATCAATTTATTAGAACAACCGATTGAATTTTTTCCCAAAAATAGGAGTTATTGAAGTTTAATAGGGGGATTGAATTATTAAAGGGATTATCGTAGTACCTGTGACCCAAATTTTGTGACTTATTATATATTCTGGAATGGCACAGGTTCGGTATGGAACGAGATCGAAATGCAAGCCTCTAGAAACACAGCTTCTACTGGCCTATATACGACCAATGATAATTGATTATGTAATTTGATGCGTTAACATTCAGTGTTTGAAATATATATATATGTAGGCCTACATATGCAATCTTTGCTGAATATATTGAATCTACTTTGCCGAATATTCTACATGTATATAAGGTTATTTGAAATAATTTCTTATTCATTGGGTGATTTGAGAAACAATCATTTAACTTTATATACATTTTGGATTTAGGAAAAAAGAATATGGAACGTTGCAGCATTTTGCCTTTAATGAAGTTAAACTTTCAATTTCTTCTTTGGGTCCTCAATTGCACTGATTATTTGGGATTCTCCCATAGCTGCTTATGTGGGACATTGTATCAGCTGTGTTCATGGAACCGTGACGTATATGTTTACCTGGTTTGAAGTTGTGAACTGAAAGTGAGGTCATGTTCTCACGCTTGAATCGTTGAACCCTTACTGTGGACATCTCAACTTTTACAGATCGAGAAAAATGTCACATTAATCTTAAAGGAGTACTTAACTTATTTTATATAGCTTCCGCGGGTGGTTGGGTGGGTTCAGGTTCCTGTTGCTTCAATGCAATTTGCTGAGAAGCAACAGAAACTTGATAATGTGATGTCTAGCACTGTAATATCACTTGTCTTTTAATATTGCACCATGTAAGCATCCTGTCTGTGTCTTGTACGCTGTCCTCAGTGTTTTATAGGGTGGATGGAGGGTGTCTGATTCCATGCTGCTTCAAAGATTTTCTTCTTTGAAGTAGCAGGAACACAACTGGGCTGGGTGGTGCTTAGTTGTTTCGTCGTAATATATAGCTGAAGTATTGTTGAAAGCGACGTTAAATTCTATTCACTCACTCGCTCACTTATATAGCTTCCTATTCCAACTACAGACATTTGAATTACTCTGGGTCCGAGTTTTAATTTGAGGGAAAAACTGGCGCGGCAAATCTCACGGGGGTAATTCCTAAAAGGAAAGTGGTTTAGGTTATCTCCTCCAACTGAAGAATTTCTTCCCCAAGTTTTTTCACTGAGACTTGCTTTATTCAATTTGCACAAAATTTGAAGCTGTCTCAGCGGTACTCCGAAAGAGCGTCCTCTTCTGATTTGAATTGAACGACGATTACACTTGAACTGCTAAAATCAGTTAGAACGTCAGAGGATTTACTGGGTTAATTCCTTCTCAATGCAAATTATCGGCATGATCAACACGATAAACCTTAAAGGGGAAATGCAAAGGTTTTCATATTTCCCTATTTATATTCTTCGCGGGCTAGTTAATGATGGAAATATCAGCCCAAATACTCTTTTTGATTTTATTTGAAGTATTTTGTCTCCTGGTAGCTTTTGAAAAGTGCTTAAAGTTGGCATCTCAAGCCCGGCCGATTTCAGAAATGAAATCTGCATCATCTGTCCTTGTTTGAAGTTCGTTTGTGACGTCACATCAGACCATCTATGCAAAATGTGAAAAGATTTCTAAAAACCTTTGCATTTCACCTTTAAATCTCCATGTCAGTGTGATGTTTTTAGATGAGATTTGTTTCGATCTAAACGCCATCAGCTTTCTTATAAATCCCATGATGCATTTGTGCATATAAGCCACCAGTGACCTTACATGTAAGCTACTGTACAAGTTTAAGGTGAAATGTGAAGGTTGTAATTTTTCAATTATTGCCCATATTTTGATTGAATGGATGGTAAAATAAGAATTGGACTACAACCAAATCACTCAAGTCGCAAGTGAGAAAATGGAAAGTCGGTGATATGGTGACCTATCCCGAAAACACTCATCATTTATGATGTCATCTAGGCTCAGAATCCGGAATCCATATACATGACATGTGGTGGCTGTATTCGATGACAGTGCTGAATGCACCAGGTCACGTCATCCTCACATCAATGGAATGGAAGACGTCGCCACCGTGAAAGTGTTACATAAATCTTGTAATAATGTCACTCCACAGGCTGGAAATAGGTACCTGCCAAATTTTAAAACACCCCTGCAGATCATGATGAACTACTCCAGCTTGAATCTCCATTTACAAAGGTAAAAAGGTCATGGTGCAGAACATTTCCCAAAATAGGGGTGACAAGTAGTTATGACAGCTGCTTATTTCCTGGCTTCTGTGCTATAGTTTTGACCTTTTGGTCACCAGATGGCACGAATAATGATCGAATATTAACAAGGTGGTGAGCCTACATGTAGATGACGTCACCGGTTGGAGCACACCATGGCAAAATCAAGTGGTAGTAATAACGAAGATCTCCTCCTGCAAATGTTGTGCTTCTTATTTTTTAATTATTTAAGCAAACTTATAATCGACCAATGCAGGAAATATTTACAGCATGTGAGAAGTTCATTATTTCCAAACTGTTGACCCATGTTTTATTAAATATAAAAATTATTTTGCATTTCACCTACCCGTTCGGCTTTGGCGATTTTGCGGAGGAGTCCGATGGAAATCTCTTCCAGCACGACATGGAAGGAATTATGCCAGTCCCACTGCATGTACATGCATATGTCAAAGTGAAGTACACAATAATTCAGTATATATTATTAAAAAATATTTGGAAAAAAAATATACGTAAATTTCCAATGACAATTTCAGACAAATCCAGATTCAGACTAAACCTGCACCTACAATGTATCCCCTGCGTGTTTGCCATTCTTTATTTTAGTGGTTTTATTTTCAGTTGGGTCTCAGCCGAGTCTAACTCGAAAATGCTGTCATGGTCCAGTCACACAGATGAAATTTGAATGATGTTTTTTCTTTCCTGAAACTAACTTGAATTAACGAGTGTGCCGCTGTGGGATGTGCCATAAGCTAGTTGGACCAGGTGGGAATTAAAATTGCGGCAGGTGGTAGTATGCATGTACATGTAGATAGACCTAGCCAGATTGCATGCTTGGTTAGATTGTGCCGGGAGCATAACTGTTATGTCATGATTTTCCCTATAGACTAATGGCAGAAGCTGTGTGTCATTGTGTCACCTTCAGGTGATGAAAATCATGATGACATTAGTAAATAGCCTGAGGCTAGAGTAGACACAGGCCAGATGTATACATGTATGCGTGATATGTAGCCAATTATATCCCACAAGGTACATTTTCGAGCATCGCCATTCGCCTTCGGCTGTTTTGATTGATTCTGCATAAATACAGTGTACATGTATGTATATTTTATGTGCCGTAATAGACTAAATCAAAAAGTAGTGCGGGACACCCTCAATTTTTATTCCTACGAAGTAGGCTACAGATCGCAAATTGTCCGGTAATGAGTGAGTGAGTCAGTCAGTCAGTCCATCCGAATCCTTTCGTCGGCAAAATAAGGAGAACCGTTAACATTAGAACCTTGATTTTTGGCATGAACGTGCATTAGGGCATTGTTACCAGCAAGTTCTGAGCTGATCGAATTCTGATGAAAATTTAATTTATAATTAATTTTTTATTATTTATTGATGACTGGAGTGCACGGTCATGCCCATCGGGAACCCTTGACTGTACGCTTCACTGTGACTTTTAAGCGTCTGGGACTAACTTCGGCCGCCCAGCACTAAAGCAAAAAAAAAAAAAAATTATGCGCCCAGCACTCGAAAATATCAGTAACTTTAATGGTACTTGCCAAAATATGTCGGCATTATACGTTTCCAGGTAGCTCCGCCATGTTTTCCCTAGTAGTCCATGCCACGCTTCCCGAGCTGTATATGCCACGATGCATGAAGGAAGCAAATCATTTTATCGGAGAATGGAGGTTGTTATTTGGTCTGCTGCGAAGTTTTACCGAGCCACGAGTATCACTTTACATGTACATGTATTTTATAAATCATTGTCAGAAGCGCCAAGCAACTTTGAAAAACTTCTTCTCACAGAAGCGTCAGGGTATTTGTTGGCTTTCGGTGGTCGTTGTTGTTGTTCTAAGACGTCAGCTTCCAAAATATATTTTAATTACGGTATATCTATATTAAAAGCACACATGCGTACGTCGTAATCAGTCTATTAGATCTACATGTACTATGAGATATCTATAATATGGCTAGTTGAACAGTACACTTGAATCTAGTATTAAACTGGAGATTCTGGAGTAATCTATTTTTAGCCTCACTGTAATATGTTGACACACATTCCGATGGTATGGATCCGTTTTCACTCATTTGCTGGTCTTGGAATTCCGTTGAAGGCATATTATACTGCACGGTTTATATATCCAGCCTATACAACATTGCATAATTTCTTCAGTTCAGTCATTAGTTAAAAAATGTTCTACCTCAAAAAGAAATAAAAAATTACTGGATTTTATGAGAGAAATTACTAAATTTAAACACAACAATGACCCTATTATCTGTTATTACTGAAGAGATCAATAATAAAATCATCGTTGTGTTTTAAATTCAGTAACCTATAACCAGTTGTTTATTTTTTTCGTGTGTGCTTTATTGTTCATTGATTATTATTATGTACTCTCTTCAGATGAGGTACCTTGATGCCAAATAAATATATCCATGGAGAATGGCTATCTTTTGATTCTTGCATTCTAACAAATCTCTGATCTTGACCGTTCTCACTTCAAATTTGTTTCTTTTCCAGTTTCCGGTCTTATTTTGGGACTTGAAACATTTACTTCTCAACTGCTCTGACAGAGCACCATTCCCTACGCTAATTTGAAAAAAAACTCCTAATGCCGAGAAGAGGGGGTGGGGGGGGTGCCCCGCTCTCTCGGACTCTCCTCCCAACACCTCGTGCTGTACTGCTGGGCTGATCAGTGCCCATGGTAATAGAAACTGAGGGCGATAATAGTTGCTATGCTAACGACTCACCAGCGATGACATCTGGAAAAGTTAATAGTTCCCACTGTCAATTTAGAGATGCTATATAAATTCTCTCATGGTAGCACACAGGGCCCCCAAGTCATCTCTCGAGTACACACTTAAATTATATCAAACCCTATTTCGTAGGTCCTGTGACGTTAGTCACACTGCCATGTTCTAAATTTTGAATCTAATATACTGAATTTGGAGCATAAACACCATGTATGGAGAAAATGTCATGGATTTTAGATATTCAAATAGCAATTTATGTAAGCATTCATGGTAATAATAGTAGGCCTACTGGATCAGTAGGGAAAATGAGGGAACCGGCCTAATCCTTCCAATGAAAAAATATTCAAAAATCGTGGGGGACCTCCCAAACTTTATTCGATATTCGGAATCTGTTAAACAGAGAAAGTTTAAACTAGATTATGAATATAAGGAAAATGACATGGATTTCAGTCTACACTGGGGAGCCACCTTATTAAAGTGATAGTAAACCCTCAAGTAAAGTTCCATCAAATGAAAGACCATTGCAGACAGTGTGGGAAAATATTTATTGTAATTTTTTACGACTTTATTAGACAGAGTAAACTGCAAATAAAGCATGGTATTCTATGGTGGCCTGTTGCAATCATATCTAGGTCCAGTGACGTCACACTGCCTTAATACATAGATTTCAAACTTTGTATGCACTTTCCCATGCTTGATTCAAGCTTAAGGTGTGTACATGTATATTTTGAGTTTCAACACAGACTGACTGTTCCAATATTATATGCATGTTTCACCAAAATCTGAGAGATGGTAAAGTGTCAAGTCAATTTGAATATTGCATTTAATTTCCCCGATTTTGGTGAAACATGGACATTGGAACAGTGAATCTGTGTTGAAACTCAAAGTATACACACCTTAAGCTTGAATCCAGCATTGGAAAGTGCATACAAAGTTTGAAATATATGTATTAACCAATGTGGCCATTTTGAATTTCCCATGAAATTTTGTTATCATGAATTCTCAGGAACTACTGCATGGATCTTTGTCAAATTTGGTACCCCTTGGGGTCTAGTTGTGCAAGATACCTTTTCTGGTTCTATTCAAAAATCCAATATGGCCACCAGGTCACCATGAAACTGTTATTGTGATTTCTCAGGAACTACTGCATGGATCTTTCTCAAATTTGGTACACAGCTTCCCCTTGGGGTCTAGTTGTGCAAGATACCTTTTCTGGTCCGATTCCAAAATTCAATATGGTCACCGGATTTCCCCATGAAACTGTTATTGCGATTTCTCAGGAACTACTGCATGGATCTTTCTCAAATTGGGTACACCGGTTTCCCTTGGGGTACAGTTGGGCAAGATACCTTTTTTGGTCCAATTCAAAAATCCAATATGGCCGCCTTGAATTTCCCCTTGAAACATTGTTATCGTGAATTCTCAGGAACTACTTCATGGATCTTTCTGAAATTTGGTACACAGTTCCCACATGGGGCCTAGTTCTACAAGATACCTTTTTAGTCCGTTTTGAAAATCCAAGTTACACTTCAAATTAATACGGTATTCCAGTGTTGTGACATTGCATCACAAGAGTCGGCCGATCAAGCAGTGGGGCATGTTCTGTATATTGACTATAGAGAATATCCATACCTTCACCTTCTATATCAAGGAGTTCAAATGATTCTGAATTAAAATGTATTTCTTCAAATTTTAAATCAGTTGCAAGTGAACTGCCCCACCGTTTCGTCTGCTGACGTCACTCTTGTGAAACAACATCACAACTCGACAACTGTAGACTACTGCGTGTTTTGATCCAAGGGAGATAATCAGGATTCAGACACTTTCAAAGTTTCAACTTTACTGCTCGGACCGGATCCCTTTAGTATTAAGTTTTGTACCATCTTACTATTTTCGAACATGGTATCTTAAAAGAGATACCTCAAACTAGCCCAATAAACAGAACAGAATTAGCATTCGTTCCTAATTATAAAATCTTAAGTATGTTTCATAGCTCATGCCAAAGTGTCAAAGAGATTTGTCTTAGCTTCCAGTACCCAATGACCCATGCAAAAAAAAACCAAAAAAAATACAAAGCGATGTATCACTTTCACTTTCAGATTAACTTTGCTCATTTCACTTGTACCATAACAACGGACATCCAGTACAGTTTCTAGAAATCTTGAAACTCCTGAAACTTGGAATGATAATATCTTGGTGTTTTCCAGTGTCCCTTTTTCGATCTTTTTTGCTCAAATTCGAAATTCTGCAAACAAAGTACAAATCAATCGTTTGTTAACAATGGACAAAAAGATCCTCTTGTCATTAGCTTACAATTATCAGACAATGGTGGACGCCAAGATCTTTCAGGATCTCTCATTGTTAAAGGAATAGACAACCTTTGATAAGCGTATATTGCAAATGAAAGAACAATTCCAGGAGTGTCCAAAACGATTTTTATTTCAATTTTGCAATTTTTTCCAACCGAATAAGAAGCCGTCAATGATAAATTCTGTGGCTTGTAAGGGCGCCGCCATTACGGCAAGTTTAGTGACGTCACTGGGCCGCAGAACACTGCAGTGAACTGGGAAGAAACACAGTTTGCCATGCACTGGAATAATCGCAGCCCAATAGGCCAGCAGGTGTGGATACATTCTTGTATTCTGTACCCTGTAAATACTGGCTAATGTTTGTACAATAACAATGATCTTATCCTTGTTGAGAAATCGGGGTTGATCTGTCGTCTAGACTGTCTAAGTGTCAAAAAAAACACAGCATCGAGTTGTCTGATAAAATATGCTTT
Organism: Hanleya hanleyi; assembly: GCA_036873755.1. Taxonomy (NCBI): domain Eukaryota; kingdom Metazoa; phylum Mollusca; class Polyplacophora; order Lepidopleurida; family Hanleyidae; genus Hanleya; species Hanleya hanleyi. The sequence continues at coordinate 47,950 of JAVTVY010019159.1, forward strand.
CATTATAGGCTAATACTTTTCAGCTGATCACTATACGCCAACATGCGTCAACATAATTCGGCAGTAACTCACTGAGATTGTTTAATGTAACCGAAATTGGGAATAATTCTGATTTCTGTGTTACCAATTCAAAGAATCGAGCCTCAACAAAGACCGGCACTCAGCCAGAAAACGAAACTAAATCTGCCTTAGCTGGAGGCTCATTTCTCCGGGAAAAGATTGTCCGGAGATTTTTCTCACCGTTGAACTGTTACCGAAAGAAACTGTTCAGCATGACACGGCCGTTAAACACCACCCAAATATCTAGCGTGCGAGAAAATTTACCTGAGAAAGTTTATGGAATAAATCCTTGTCAGCTAATGTCAGCACTTGCACATGTGCTCGTCTGATCGTTTCCTAACAGGACATCTCACAACAGAGCCGACTAAACGAAATCCGCGACCCGGCCGGCTTCTACGGTATATACATTGTACATCCTCGACCGATTTCTACGGTAGATCGTCTTCAATGGGCTCGAACACGCCTGACACTTCTTGTATCCCTCGACAACTGCCCCCAAGCAGCGTAGATGAAAGCATGGTTTCGCCCAGCCAGCCATTGTCACCAGTCAGGTTAAAACTCCAGGAAATGCAAGGCGTCAGATACTTGGAAAAAGTTGAAAATCACTTGCTGCCATGTTTGCTCTCTGGCCCATTGACGTCATGAGCTAGTTGTCACGTGAACATCACTCGGCCGCTCATTGGTTAAACCATAAAGATGGCATAAAGATGGCGGCTCCCTTCATTCAACACATCTGGTTATTTTCCCAATGTTTGGGAGTATTTTTCTTCGTTAGAAAGAATCTCAAAAATAGGAAAAAAATATTTTTGGGCACAGTTTGGATTGTTCTTTCAGTCGCAGTTTACGTTTGCCAAATGTTGTCTATTCCTTTAATGCAAGGGCGTAGACAAGGGGGGGCTTGGGGGGGCTTCAGCCCCCCCAAATATTGACGTCCGGCAAAAAAAAAAAAGAACAGAAGAAAAAGAAAAAAAGAGAGAAAAAAGGAAAGAAAGAAAGAATGAAACAAAAAGCAAACATAGCAGAGAAGTAAATGTTTAGCTTGTCACATATCTTTATCAATTGTTGTATATTACAGGGGAAGTAAAATTATCATCAACAATGCTTACCAGAAGGGCTAGACTAATTGCAATCGGTCAGAGAACAACGCAAAAGTTTGGCGATATCGGACTCAAAGACCCCGTGTGATTTTCTCCGAGAAACGAATAATGATTCAATCACATATCGCCCATTTGGACGAAAAAGGTCAACACGTTGGCTGAAAAGATTTTTTCAGAACATTTTCACCATAAACTTTTTTTTTGATTGAGATCCCAGTCATTTGTTGAGTATTTATTTATTTACAAACGAGAGATACGAACTCTCGAATAATTTTCACGGAGAAACCCTAGAAATACAGGTAAAACATCTAACCCAGACACAAAGTCACTATTTAACTGGTGTAAATTTGATGAATATGGATAATTTTCTCTACTATTCCGAGAAAGGACCACTAAGCTTACATTTTTGATAAGTTTGGCAACTTCAGAATGAACACCAGAACTCATGCGGTCAACCACGCATCAATGCACCGCCCCTGCTATCTACACAAAATAGTATTGTCTAAGAAATAGCTTGAATTATAGTGCAAACTCCGGATTGAATGATCATTTCGTCTTGTATATGACGTAGTGATTGCCACTGTTATGGGATATTTCCAGAAAAAAAAAGGTCAACTTTTACAATCTTTTACCGCTCAAATGCTCCCAGTTAGCGCCAATTTACCATCAATTATCCAAAAAAAATCTACGCTGCGAGGGGGATACCCCCCTCTCAGACTCTCCCCCTAAGCCCCCCCAAACTTCACAACTTCTCTATGCCCAGCCCCTTGTAATGTAGTTCTAAAAGTACACTGATGATATCATACAATGCATGATTGCTGGGTGAAGACAATAACTGATAGCTGAGAGGTATTGAAGCCCAATGGGCTATTTTCTTTACTGTGAAAATTGGCATAAACGCATTATATAACCATATAAAATTATAAGGTACATGTGCAATGTACCGTATTCTGCTGATAGAAAGTTGATGTAACATTTATGACCAAATTCAATCTTCTGAGGGTAACATAGCCATGTTTGCATTAGAACATAGAAGATGATCATGTTTTCTTCCCTCTGGTCAACATTTTGTGACATTTCCTTCCACAAACATTTTGTGGTCAAATGGGCACCATAACTTATAACTTCTCTGGGTTATTGCTGCATGTAGTTGATAACTTGGCTGGGTTATAAGTTTTATAACCTCTTCAAGTTGGTGACCTTACTGCTGAATGTTTTTAAATGATAAAATTTAACCGTTTGAACTAAATGATGTATATTGAAATAGAAAATCTTCTGTGTACCTGTAATTATGCTAATCAAGGCTGTTCCCATGGTTACACAGCAGAATTCCATGCTGTTTACCTTTTCCTCTGTATCATACGATGGAGTTACATATACCAGTGCCATATCATACTGAATTAGTCTGAATTGAATTGAACTGATACAGAAAACATTTCCTAATTACATACATTGTGTAGGTAATTACCTATATCTAATTATATCTGATTCATTTGCAGACTAGTTAATTAGCAATTACATGTAATTCTGCCATATACAATGTAGCACACAGTATTACATTTGTACATACATGTGTGTGGTGTTCAGTAAAATACACCTAATGCAATAGACATGGCTATGCTAGTAAAATATGATAAGTTGCATATCTGATGACATATCCGAATGCTACATGTAATTGTATTCTGGTGTAAGGAGTTATTATAAATAGCACAGACAGTGCCTGGAATCAGCTGGTGCCATTATAGAGACAGCAAGTCTGATAGCCTCCGCTGACAAGATGATGTATCTAGTACTAACCGGAGCTCGGTGGCTTACAAGACTGAAAATCTCATTTGTTCTAGTCGGCAGGCACAAACAAGATATTATGAGATGCCAACTGGATTTTTTGCGATGAAATAAATATGAAAACAATCATCTAGAACAGAAGTTTTTAGCTGAGGCATGAAATCGAAGTTTTTGAAATGTACACAGTCAATCCCTATAATGTCAATATGGAAGCAGAACGATTTGGTTATAATTGTGTGTGTGTGCAGTGAGGGAGAAAAACATTTCAGACTTTCTCCAATACTGCATACAAGGTAAAAATGAGAAGTTTTGAGATCATGTGAACGGTATGAGCAGCAAGTGCAGTTAATCTATTTTTATTTGTTAAGTATCTGTGCCGCTATGAAAACGACTGTAGGGACGGAATTGAACAAGAGACAACCCTGATTGAATAGATAAATGTACATTACACAACTTGATACAAGCATCTGATCCAACATTCAGTAGCCCGCCCACCTTTTTAATGAAAAGACGTTTTTCATGAAACAATATTACCTCCAAACTCCAAGCAGCTTAAGGTAAAAGTATAAATGAACACAGAAGTTTTCTTTCTCACAAGAGAGAAGCAGTCAGACTCAACCTCTGTCATGATGCTGGCAATACATTTTGTTATTATCGTAAAAATCTGTATGACTAAGCTTATTCAAATGATCACTAAGTCAGTTCATTTCTCTGCTCTACATGTAGTACTGTATAATATTACACATCTGCACAAGTCCAGGTAATCCCTAAATCCTCGAAGAGGGTTTACCTGGACATTTTTGGTGATTCGGATGAGTTCTCGAGTCGTTGCAATCTCATATATTTCTTCCCCAGCGATTGTTTTGAATTAGCGCGTCGGTATCTGAAGCCTGCAGTTTTCGCTTTGACACCCGATGTCGATTTCAGCCTAACTTTAAAGGTAGTCTGGCCGGCGATGAAATTCAAACCAGTCAAAACTCATACCTCCCTGCGGATTGGCCTGATGAGCTGGTTCAGCGCGCTTACTGACTGGTTCGGTTTAGTGGAGACCCCTCAACATGCTCAAGCTATTTATGTCCAGAACTGCTATCGGTAACTAACCAAGCCAGTGTATCGATCATAACCTATCAATTGATACACTTTCTCATGAGGATGAATATTACATGGTATGGATGCTCAGTGTGATATTATTGGACAGTTTCATCAGGCCCAAATTCATGTGGTTTACAAGTATCCATGTTAGAGAAAACACAGGAAACTCTAAAATCAAAGTGGATAGATCCAAGTTCAGCAAAATCTGCCTTAATTTGCTTATTTTGAATTCATCAAATGACTTTTATCCCTGGCATTTTTAGCTTTTGGAAACAAATTTACCTGTAATATAGGATTCATGTCATGCTTGTATAGAATTAAAAATATTTATTCCAAATTAGGGCATCTGTATTGATCAGTACTCAAATATAATGGTTACCACAAATGGGCATGGCGTAATTAAACTCCTTAACCTGTGGAATTTCCAGAATTAAGTCCTTTGCAACCTGTTGCTATGGTAATCATATTTCTGAAAATAATATGTTTTCTCGAAAAAAAACCCCACAAACTGTTTAATTAAATATAGTGAGCGTGATGCCATATTAAAACTGAACTTATTTGAATAAAATATCTAAATCACAAGTTTAATGACTTCGACTTTGCCATGATCACGCAGGGAAATTCTTCCAATGAGTGCAGGGCTTTGCCCTAATTTGGGCTCACCCTGTATTTGGCGCAGCAAATTTATTTTAACAGAGAAATGCCAGCCCCCAAAGTACATGTAGTGAAAAACCAAATTCTGGCGAAATACTTGCAGTTAGGCCTCAAATATGACGCGTAATTGATGAGGAATCTCCATGAGCATAAATGAACATTGATTCTCAATGCAAGAATATTTTTTAAAAATACATAGTTTATGTCTTAAAACGACACCCGTTGTTACTTAATGCCACTTTCCCTCCATTTGGAGATCCACTGCAAACAAATTATCTCCCCTTAACGGTCCCCTGGATCGTCCGCTAGGTGGCGTGCTCTCCGCGCATGTCCCATTCTCTTTTTCTTTTGCAGTCTAGCTAGCTAGACCTGTTTTTGAAGAGCTCCTGTAAACAGTAACTTTGGATTGTTTTTAGACGCACTCTAGGGTTATTTTTATCTCCCGTGAGTTCTATATGAACCTACACAGTCGCACAGCTAAAGGATTTAATAAAAGAACGAATCATGTCGTCAGTTTAACCAGTTAAAGACTTGCATTTTTCTTCGTTTTTAGTGCAGGGCACAGGTGTGTTACAGCCAGGTAACATGCCGTGTATTGTGCAGACTGGGGCGACGTGACCTGGCATAGCTAGCCTATGGCGACGTATTCAATTCTGGTGACTGACCTGGCAGATGTCCAGCGGAGAAGCAGGTTTTCTTCTACAACTTGGCTGTAACGAAGGTTTTTTTCCTACCAGCGACTTATCGTTTCTTTTTGGTCAAGTAAGTCAGTATCAAGAATTGTATGAGATGTGAATCTGATCGTCAGTGTTATTCCGTAAAGACTCACATTTTCTTCTTTGTCTTTTTATGCACGGCACTTTATGCTATAGGCTATTTACATGTGCCGAAGGTATAGACTGGGATGACTCTAGCTGGGCGACACGTAGTCAACTATCCAGGGCAGCCGGCAGTTGAAGAAAAGACCTATTGAGAAACCAAAAGCTGACCAGGCCTTATCTTCGACTTAGCGCTAATGATGTTTCAACTTTAGCGACAACGGCAAGCCCATATATACAGCCCAGTGCCGCAGTCTTACAGTCAACGGGATTTTTAAAAGACAAAGTGCAGACCAGTCAAGTCCAAGCACGGCGATACGGATTGCTGCGACTGCATCGGTTGAACAGATCACGGATTCTACTAGACGGCCCGTCACAGACACGGATCAAGCCGAGTCCCGGATAACAGTTCCCGTTTATCCAAGTCTCCACAAGCCAACGAAGAACAGTCTTCTAGCAGGGACCCGTTCAAGGAACGCCGTATCCCGGAGACACAGACGGACTCGACTACGGTAGTTCGGAGATCAAGACCACGGACTTCATCACCACAGCGGGACCCCCGACATGAATACAGTTTACCGGGATCACCGTTACAGAAGTCACAGCCCTAGACGGGACGCCGTGAGACGGACAAGTTTACAGATTCCGATATACGGCCCTTTACAGAGAGCCGTATCACGGCACCTCGGGAAGGAAGCATATCCAGAGCCATACCACGGAGCGGTTTACAGCACGGATGTTTCCAACGCACCGAGTGTATACATCTGACAAGTCACGGACTCAAGTGGAACGGACTTATACAGATCACCGGGTTTTCCACATCTACAGGACCCGGACTTATAAAGAACAGACTCAGCTAGAACGCCGTGAGCCGGCTTCTACTTTCAACTTGGACCCGTACCATGGAACCGCCTATGGAGCCGTACCACGGAACCTCGGAGCTACGGAGCCGTACAACGGAGCTGTACCCTGATATTACGGCAACAGATCTCGTAGACCCGGGACTCCACATCCAAGAAGATTCTGAGCTATGTAGAAGGGACTCAACTAGAGCACTGTCAGTCAGCTTCTACTTCAACTTTTACCCGTACAACGGAGCCGTGTCCCGGTATTACGGCAAGCAGATTTCGTATACCCGGGACTCTACATCCAAGAGGGCACGGAGTTATGAAGAACGGACTCAACTAGAATGCCGTGAGTCGGCTTCTACCTCAACTTTAACCCGTATAACGGAGGCTTGTTCCGGTAATACGGCGAAGTGGATCTCGTAGACGAAGATGTACATCATTACAGCGCCGAGATTCTATTCCCGAACGTCATCATTGAGAGAGGTCCGTTCATCGGATGGCTTCACACAGTCCAGCCTACCGGAATCGTCACTACAGGGACCATACTCCGGAGCGACTTTGCACCAGACGAGGAAGAAACCGTTCATCGGTTTTTCCCGTCAACAAGCACATTGCACAGATGGATGAGCAGCGCTCGTACATCAACCATCACCGTATCCCGGAGCATCGGGATATACGGAGCATCGGGATTGGAGAAGTCTGGAGATCAACTAGAGCCAAAGTACAGACTTCTGCCCCATGGATACCTTCCACGGCAAGCTTCATCGGGAAGCACAGTCATCCTCTTTTACTGCGGGCGCAGGTATGCTACAGAGAGGCGAAGCATTCTGCTGAGAGCTGCCGGCCTCGACTCGAAGAAAGGACCTACAGAAAGAGCTTATGCTAATCAGGCCCTATTCGACGATCTCTCGTTGAATGAAGGCATGGACTTCACGAATTCGGCGAGCTCGGTTATTCAGCCCAGTGGCACAGTTCCTATGGAAACAGCACCTGCTAGAGGCGAGGTCGACGTACAGCTAGACCAGTCTTCAATTGCGGCGACTGCACCAGCTGACCTGAGAAGGACTCTACGTCATAGCCCTGGCAGAGGTACAGATCAGGCCGATTCATCTGACATCGATTCCTGTTCTTCCAAGCCTCCGCTGGTGATGGAAGGTCAAGTTTGGACAGCCGTATCCCGGAGACACAGAAGGAATCGACCACGGTAGTCCGGAAATCAAGACCAAGTCACCGGACTCCGGTATCACAGCGGGACCCCGACAAGAAAACAGCTGATCGGGATCACCGTACAAAGAAAAGCCGTGAGCTGCAGAAGCCTAAAGCCTACAAAGAGCATAGAGACGCCGTTGGACGGACCTATACAGAGAGCCGTACCACGGAACCTCAACCTGGAACCAGTTCTCGGAGCCGTACCCCGGAGCGGGTTACAGCACGGACATCTGAGAAGTCACGGACCCAGGAAGAACGGACTTATACAGATCGCCGGGACTCCGCATCCTACAGGACACGGACTTACGGGGAACGGGAGCAGCAAGAACGGCTTAGGTCAGCTTCGAGTTCAAGTCATACCCGTTCCACGGAACCGTATACCGGTACTGCGGCAGACAGATCTCGTAGACGAAGCCGATCCCTAGTGCCACGTTAAGATTGGGAGAGGTGCCGGACGAGGCGACGGTCCCGTTCATCTTATATAGAGCTTCGAAGGCGCCGTTGCAGGGATTTCTCGCCAGAGCGACCTTACATCAGGCGGCAGAGGAGTCGTTCACCGGTTTCCCATCATCGGCTACAGCGCACGGATTCGGGAGATCGGGCTTATACCCGTCGTCACCCTAGCCCGGGTCATCAAGAGAAGACCGAGCATCGGGATAAGAAAAAATCCGGAGATGCAGCCATGGATCGGAGCCGTCCCGCGGAGCGGAGCGGGCAGACGTCCGTTCCAGAAATACCTCCGACAGCAACCATCACCACGGAAGAGGCTCCTGCAACGGAGGCCCGGGAGATTACTCGACCCCATTCTTCTAGCAGTGCTGAGTCTGGCTCGGATGATGAGGACCATGCACGACGTTCCACTTCTGCGGCATCCTCATCTCAGGTTTCAACCCCCATCCTTCGGGCGGAGGTAGAACGGAATACCGAGGAAGAGATTTCCTTCAGGGCCAGGATAGCGGCATTACACGAGTTGGTTCCTGAAATGCCCAAACTAGCGGTTGGCGAAGGCAAGCAGCTTACCGACCAGCTTTCGGATATCACCCGTAATGGAGGAGGCTTACAGCAGCATCTCTCTACGGACTGAATAAGCCGTCTAAGGAAGAAGCTTTGCCTATATGTCCACCATCTCCGGCATCAGACGACTTGTGTGTCAGCATGGATCGACAGTGCAGGGCTCAGAGGGCGCTCCTGGAACCTGGTCCGTATAAGGCTACATCCTTCACGGAGACAACTTACCGTTCAAGGCCCCGAAGCCGGACCTGGATCTTGACAGACTGTTGAACGTCACAAAGTCGCCAGCAGTTGTACTCCATCAGAAGCAAGCTTGTGCTGTAGAAGACATGATGTTGACTCAATACAGAATTACATCACTGGTTCCTGACAGCCATAGCCAGGGTAGTCCAGGATCCAGATAAGAAGCATAAGATGGATCTTTGACTTTCTCACGGAGTAGGGAACCTGCACCGACAGTCGGACCATCAACACCATTGGATGGGACTACTACCTAGCACAGCGTTGGTGAGCTTTGGGTACTCCTCATTACAGTTTTTCTTCCCTACAACTGCACCTGAGGGCAAGTACAAGCAATCTTACGATGCTCATCCCGGAACATCTTCGCCCGCCTTTCAGAGTGAAGATGCCGGATCCGGATCTAAGGACAGAGAAGTTCACATTCATCGATGCGGAATTCACAGTTTAAGCGGTCCATTGCTCGTGCAACAGATGACCGGCACGTGGGTACCACGACAGACAAGCAACGCATCATCTTCCTCAAGGATATCTACGTTGGAAGATGGTTTCCCCTGGAAGGTAGTCAACTGCGTCAAGTTTGGGGGGGAGCAAGATCCCAGTCTCTGGAAACATCTACACTGGTCCTAGCAGTACAGTATCAGCTATACCTGGTTACAACACCATGTGTTTCACATCACTGCAGGGTTACCACCGACAACTTCCTCCAAGTCCTACAAGGGTACTACAACCGGAAGATCATTTTTCTTCTATGGAGGCGCCGGGACCCGCAGCAACCGAAGTAACAGCAAGCTACTATCTACTGTACAGCCGCTTCAAGGCCGGAGGATGTACTATGTTGGAGGGCCTCTGGTCAACACTACTTCTGTTCCAGCAACAGCTGATCTTTCCTTCAGAAGCTGTACCAGGACATGGAATTCCAGTCAAGTAGTATACAGGGGTATCCCTCAGCATCATCCAGAATTGTCAAGTTCACCCACGGAATCGACCAGATTCCAGCGTTTCGGCTTGCCATGACCTTCGCCTACAGCCTCACCGAACATGCCAGTTACTACCCGAGAAGAGTTGGATATGGTACTGGGGCATTCTTATGCCTACCATTCGAGCCAGTTTAATCAACTGTAGTCAAGATTCTGTTCTACAGGACAGCTCCATGACAGTCTTCACTCCGCAATCAGAGCATTACGCAGTGGAATGCAGTTCCTTGACAGGATGACAGATTGCTCAACCAGATCTTTTCATCCAACTCCGGAGTTCGTCGTCTGGAACAATTCCGCACGTCAAGGACCAGACATTCTGAGACTGTACCAGTTTCCAGCATTGACAGATTTCGTGTACCTGCTGGAGGAGAAGAGCTTTTAGATCCAGTCGGAGGCTTGGGACACTCTTCATACAACTGAGAAAGGGGTTCCAGCTGCCTTTCTTCCTTCTTCACTTCTAACAGACCCATCAGCGGACGTTAACAGGTCATCATCATTACATGGGTGGAGGAAGACTGCCGTCTGGGTTAACCAACTCGCCATCTACGCTCCTACTCCTTTATGAAGACATCGTCTCACAAGATTAGAGCCAGCGTGACGTCTGAGCCACTTCAACTCACGCTGAATGCTATCTTCAGGCGGGTCTATACAGACAATAGGATGGCTACACTGAACCTACTGCAGTGTATAATCCACTATTCCTATCAGGAAAAAGGGGGGGCGCCGCTCATGCAAGCAACATCCCGACAATCCGGCAAGCATAGAAGACAGACCACGTCGGAGACGAAGGGACTTCAAGGCATCACGATGGCATCTGATTATCTAGCCGGGTATGCGGGCAGATGGTCGGAATACATTCCCCCACTCACCGCACTACTCGTAATACCTTGAGTTCCCTACGCTTCTATACGACACGGGAATTATCTTGATATTACTAGGCATATGAGATTTACAAAATCAGAACAGGGCGTGCTCCGCTCAATCCAAAAGCAAGCCACAAGGCCGGCTACCCAACCCCCACTGTTGGGAGTCTGGCATTAAGTAACAACGGGTGTCGTTTTAAGACATAAACATGAAACATTTATAAATAATGTTATTGTTTATTATTAAAACAAACCCGTTGTTACGGTTTGATTTACCCGCCCATCCTCCCCGCTTGGCTCGGCCTTGTCATAAACAGGTCTTGCCGTTGCACAGAAAAAGAGAATGGGACATGCGCGGAGAGCACGCCACCTAGCGGACGATCCAGGGGACCGTTAAGGGGAGATAATTTGTTTGCAGTGGATCTCCAAATGGAGGGAAAGTGGCATTAAGTAACAACGGGTTTGTTTTAATAATAAACAATAACATTATTTATAAATGTTTCATTTTTCTTGCTCTATACATGTAATTTGGGCACAACATTTAATATTGTATCAAGGGGTAATCTAAAGCCCTGGAATGTGCAGTTGTAAATTCGCTATAGTCTACAGAGCAAATCGGATCAGCGACAAATGTTCAATAACCCCTGAAAGATACATACGTGTACTCTCGCAAATAGTGTTTAATATATATGTTAAAAGAAGTGCTAACTTCACACATTGTCAGTCTGTGATGGTATGGTGACATCTACATGTAGGCGTTTCAACTGTCGTTGAATACCTGAAGTTGAGGAATTTCATGTGTCCCCTATGTTGTTTTTCAGACTGTTTTATCTTGCCCTTAAATTGTCTGATGTGATCACAACTGTATGGTTTTTTTTTATCTTGGCCACTATGACTGTCTTCTAAGACTCCTCTTGCTCATTTCAATGTCCCCCTGGTTCACTGATTGTGCTGATTACATACTCAGTCTGTAAGTTAGTAATCTGTGTGGTTTGGTACATCATTATTGATCTGTAGTATTAACTGGTACGTACATCATGACCTGCATGCAGGTTGGTTGGCCCAATCACATGTACATGTAGGTTAATATATGAATTCCAGGTGTGTCAGTGTCAGAACTATACATGTGTAACCCAGTTTTACGTTTGTTGTCCTGAATAGGTCATCGGTGAATAGGTAAATAAACACTGTCAGAGAAAGGTGGATACTTCGAACCACACTGAAATTTCACACAGATTATCAAATAATAATTAGGGTAATTTTATTTCAAATTATCAAGATAACCCTTCCAGTAGTTCTAAATAAATCACAAAAAAAACCCAAAATTAGATTGGTTATTTTTGACGTCATGGCGGCATGATTGGTAGACTGGTGTCATTATCACTTCAAAAAATAACATGGTAGGTAATTGATAGGTGGTTTTCCCACTCTCAACAGATTTTCATGAAATATGTGAATAAAAGTACACTAAATTGAGTTTATAAAAATAATTCAACTGAATGTTGATTGGCAGAATAGTTTTTTTTATCGGCTTCAAATGACATTGTGGTGCACGGTTTGAGGATAGAAAAAATGATCTATGTCTACAGTAACTGATTTTTGGTTAATACCCCAAATTAAACTAAATTTGTGGGTTTCTGTAGTTTTCTTGGATTTGGGTACCCGTAAATAGTATGGAATTGGCGAGGGTTGCATCTGTCAATTCCCTCAACACAAGTTTGTAGTCTATATTTGTTGAATTGCGTTATGCATTAATTATTACCTCTTTGTGAAGAACACCTGTTTAGTTTGGGTAAATCAATATACTGATGTTACAGCCGAATAGACAGTGATATAATCCCTCCATGTCTGGAGAGCTATAATCACAACACATGATGTACTCTCTTCATGCACACTGACCTACACAGTATGGTGTAACTGGATCAGCGATGAGATTATATGGTTGTCTGACAGAGACATTTACGAATATGATCCTGGTATCAGCTGGTACATTGTAACTCACAATGTTCGGAGTTAATGGCTATGTTAATAAATAGATGGAAGTTTAGTCTGAACAGACTGCAGCCATTCATAGTTTATTGATCATCAGTTAGTTTTAAACATTTATAGATCTCCAGGCCTGGCTTTGTACGCCTACCATAGATATCCTAAAAATATATTTCTTTCTGTCACTATTATCATACATGTACACGAATGACCAGTATATGGTAAAGCCTCTAGTAATTCAATCACCCCAATTATGCGGACAAAATTCAATCAGTTATTCTAATAAATTTAATCGCCCTCTGAAATGATTAATCACCCTCTGAAATGATTAATCACCCCCTGATTAAATGGAAAATTCTGTTGGATGGGGACTTGCACAATACCGGTTATCCAATCAGATTCTGTTATCGCCACCTCCTGTTGATAAATATTGGCCCTGTTAACCAGTCGACTAACAGAACTAGCACTTTCGGTTTATCTGTTAGCTCTAATGTGCAAGCCCCCATTATTAGAGGATGAACTGTGGTCCCTTGACATACAGGATCAAGGAAGTTCCCGGGCAAAACAATATGGCCATCATCGACCAATCAAAATTGTCAGATTTTCTATCAGATTTGAACCAAGATCTCAGACGATGCCCAATAGCAAATCCAATATTTTTGTCAATTTTGACAGTGAAAGTATCCTAATATATGGCGAGTACAAATATCACACCTAAATGGAGCAAATAAATTGGTGTCCATAACAAACTGAGCTTTTTTACCAATTCTGCCAATGTTATCAACAGACTTTCATTGCCTTTGAAATATATGTATGCCAATTTATATATTTTCACTTTTAATGTTAACCATTATGTCTCCCCAAGTACATGTACCGGAGATAGTATTTGCACTTGCCGATTACTTGGAGTCCGGGCCTTATCACTTGTGGCTACAATGTATAATAAAGTTTGAATTCACCTGATCCATGTATTTGTATTTACAGGTATACAGGCTGGACTGACCGAGCCTCTGTGTGATCTGTCTGGGGTACAGAACTGTACCTTAGACAGTAAGACCCAGGATAAAGATGTTCTCTGCAGGTATAATATAATATTCTAGTCCATCTTCATCATTTATCAAAGTATCAAAATTGACCATATGTCCCAGCTGCTGCGCGTCTTGATCATAGAGCTTCATACACCAAGTCCATCTCTTACTTCTTCACTTCGAACTACGGAGTCCTCTTCAAATGGGAAACATAAATTTATAGAAACATTCAAGAAGTCTTGAACGCAGATTAGTTTGAATTTGAATTCAAACTGTTGAATGTGTCGTACATGGAGCAGCTATAGTTATTGATTGGCAGACCTATGTTTTGTGCCACCCCTATCAGAACCATATCCAGACCATCACCCATCACCAGTCATGCCCCAGAACCAGAAACCAGAAGTAGAACTTGTTGCACGAAATTGATACGCAGTGCACTTAATCCTATCTGACCCTGGGGGACATCATCATGGTGGCCATCACAGATTTGTTTTACATTTTCTAATTTCTATTAGAACTTGACCCAAAGATATACATGTAGTGTGGTAATTTTCAGCACTCTAGCCTTAGCGATAGCAAATATATATATGGGGGGGGCACTTTCCGCCCCTCCCTAGGCTGCAGTACACCCCAAATCGCCCAGGCCAGATAGAGTTTAGAGAGGGTGTGAAAAGGTGGAATGCAGATCTAACTGTTACACTAGTGGAGTAGATGTTTCAACCACCAAATGTTCAATATCTCCTAAAAATCAGGACATTATAGAAAATTGCTCATTTTTTGGAAGTGGATTCATTTGGGGCAAACATGTGTCAGTGCTGAAATTGAGGTCAAGGTCAAAGGTCACTGTGACCCAAAAATAGGGAAATCAGTAGAAATCGCAATTTTGTGTGTCAGTGGATCCAGTAGGGGAGACAATTTGTCACGTACCAAAATAGGTCATAGGTCAAGATCACTGTGACCCCAAAATCAGGATATCATTAAAAATCGCAATTGTTTGTGCCCATAGACATGTTAAGGGGAGATAATGTGTCAAATACCAATGTTGAGGGCAAGGTCGAAGACCCCTAAAATTAGAAAATCATTGAAAATGGCGATTTTGTGTGTCAGAGCATACATTAGCTGGAGACAATGTATATTGAAGCCAATTTCGGCTCTTGTTAGAATTTTAGAGTGTGCACAGCTCCTCAGTTTATTTTTAAAAACAAAAGACAGATGAATAGTGTGAAATATAGGTCATTCCTGACCACAGGGTTACCCCAGGCAACAAAGATGATCAGACAGCCACCCGCCCCAATACTGATTCATACACTTGTATGTCTACGTGTACTTTATATACATGACAAATCTGTCCAATTGCAAAAAGAACAACCATTATTTTAAGGTAAAAAATTAGTAAAACAGATACATATGTATTCAAGATTTTTTTGGCATTCTGCATGTTCTCAAAATTTGTTGCAAATACCATAGTCCATAATTACTGACAAAACATTTCTCAAGAAATAACTTTATAGGGATCACTTCTGTGTTTCAAAAATTTTTTGAGCAATAGTGATCAACTAAAACTGCTAAATAAATTTTCCTTATGAGATATTCCACAGTTTTATTTGTTATTCACTGTATTGGCTTAAGCATTCGGGTATTGCAGATGGAATATTTTGTGAGAACAATATTTTAACATGATATAGAGGTTATGTCCTAAAAACATTGTTCTAGTTTATTCATAAACAGTCAGGGAACCAACTTGCAGAAGTTATAGAATTATAACATTGCCAAGTTATGAACTACATGTACAAACAGAAATTACTCTGAGAAGTTATAAGCTGTGGTGCCCATTTGACCACAAAATGTTTGTGGAAGGAAATGTCACAAAAAGTTGACCAGAGAAAAGAAAACATTATCTTCTATTGTAAACATGACTAGGTTACACTCAGAGGATTGCATTTGGCCATAAACATTACCTCGGCAGATTACCTTATAACTTTAGAAGGTTATATAATGTCAGTTTGTAAGGTAAGCAAAAATGAGTGCCTCTCTTCAAAAATGAGTGTGGCTTAGATAGATAGATAGATAGATAGATAGATGATCTTTATTTAAAAACTCGATAAACTCCAGTAGGTACACAAACCTCTTTTCATGAAGGTCGAGTTAAAATAACATTAGTATAAACATAAAAACATAACTTTCAACAAAATCGGATAATAATACCTACATAAAATAATGCATTATGTTTGAAGTAAATTTCAGTAAAATTATTGGAACTCTGATGGAAATTACATGATAAAAATAATACCTACATAAAATATTGCATTAATGTTCGAAACAAAATATCAGTAAAATTATTGGTAATGCTTCAGTAATGCCTCCTTAATCGAGCAAATGTCTTGGCTTTCCAGGAATAAATAATTTATCGAGGGGAAATCTCGGATGCAACGATGTAAACTGATATGTAATACATTTCTATGTTGTAATCTCATGTTTATGAGTGTAACAGGTGCAATTGATGGCCTGAAGGTTGTTAAACATTGTAATGGGCTGTATTAAATGAACTAACACTGGTCATCACACTCTGTGACTCCACTACTGGTGAAAATGTCATTAGTTTGTGAACGGTGAAGATTTTGATATAATCACTTGTAGAGGTTATAATTTATAACTTGTGTAAATTGGTCCCCTGACCGATAAAGTATGACTGAACATGTAAATTTGTATGGATTGATGTGTTCTTATTTTCAGTCAGCTGCGTAACTATGTACATTGTGTAGAGTTGCACATATCGGGCTGCAGCGAAGAGGATGGTGACGTCTACATGACCATGATCGAGAACTTGAAGTTGGGATATTCTAACGGGACCTTTAATTGTCACTTTGCCAATCCAGGTACATGTAATTCCTGAAGGCCCAACTAAGTGGTCCCCATACGCCATACTCTTTTGTGCCTAAAGGAATGCTTCACCCAATTCAAATATAAAGCTTCTGTCATAAAGGGGTGTACTTATAAATAAAGTGGGTCAAATATTTCTAGCCAGTGAAGACCGGAAAGTATGATTTTATTCATTTATTTGTCTTATTCCCGAGCATCTGGCCACCGCCATTTTCATGTCTAGGTTGACGTAATTTGTTGCTGCACCAAATAACGTCACACCAACGTCACAAAGAATTCTTAATTACGTCAAAGATTAAGGCCTTCGATAAAAAGAGCAGGAAACAGATGGAAATCTACAAATGACACTCTAATTCTTAATACGGCGTCATCAGTTCTAGCAGCCTCGTTTAAATGTAGGACCGGCTGTGGCAAATATGGCAGTGCCAGATGCTCGGGAATAAGACATAAATAAACAAATTATTAATATTTTTCTGACTTACTTGGTAAGAGATATTTGATACACCTTATTTTTAAGTAAAAACCTTAGAAACATATTTGAATTGTTTGAAGCATTCCTTTAATTGTTGTACATGTAAGAGGATATATTTGACATTTTATAATAGTAGTACGATAAACATTGAACAACTGAAAATGCAGTAAGCGCTCATTCATGCAAATCTGCCAACAGTTTCCCAAATGCTAACGTTTTCAGTTATGTTAAGTCAAATGTCAACAACGATCCCAGAGGAATTTGTCGACTATGTATGTGCGATGAATAATATTGTAGTTATAGCATTGAACATTACCATTCAGAACTTTTCAATCTCATTTGGAAAAGTGTGATATTACTCAGTTGGACTAAAATGTCCCAAAGCTAATTAGCCTAATTTTGATAGGAAATTGAATGGTTTTCCAAAAATTAGAACTGGTTTGTGGAACTGACTCTACACTTAGCCAATAAAGAGGGGGTGGGACTTTGTTCTGTTGGTAAACAAAGGGTTAACCAATGAAATCAACCAAAAATATAAAACCGAAAAGTTGCTCATATGAACTAACCAATGAAACGAAGTGAGGGAGGGTATTCACTGGAAAAGTATTTCTTTTGAGGCTCTAGCTGATACTACAGTTCAGTGGGGGAGTGCAACTGCTCCCTCCACGTACCCTCCGCTCCCTCCCCCATATGTACCTGCATACCAGGATCACCCTATTATATAATTAACAGCCATGTGGTATCTATAGTTACTGAAAGAACTTTTTACCCTAAATATAATAATATATGAAATAGGAGAAGTTAGAACTTCATGTCAAGGATATACCATCAATCTTAACCTGTTAGATTTACTACTGTGGCAAAATACATAAATAGCAGTCAGATGTGTAACTATAATCAGTTGGAGTGGTTTGATTGTATGGGCCAGGCTGATGGAGAGTGTATATATACATGTGGACATTGATGCAGTCTCTGATAGTTCCACTCAGGCTATAGCTGCTCAGTTTTTATCCCCATTACCACAGTCAGATGAATTCCCAAATCGCACAATCAATATGTGATCACAGTTACCATGACGGCCTGCCTGGCTCAGTTGGAATCGGCCTTTGTCGGTCTCGACACACGTAGCTCTATTCACATGCGGCTGTCATATTCAGCAGATCAACACAGCCAATATATGGGCTGAATGTCCTCAGCTTCGCCTGTGTTCAGGTGAACTTATTGTTGAATTATAAACCCAGACAGTTAATGTCCTAATCTGGCCTTGATATTTGATCAGTATGCTTTTCTTTTCGCAGTGAGACAATAAAATTTACTGGAAAACTCTATTTTTCACAACATATGTACAGTGATATTTTCCATGCCATATGTATACAGTGAAACCTCTGAATACGGACACCTGGGTAAAGTGACCAACCTCTAACATGTCTAAATACTGTCACTATCCATGTCCCTAATTTGAGGTATTTTGAACCTTGATAAACCAGAACCCTGTCAAAACGGACACTAAAATCTGGTCCCAAGCATGGTCATTGCACATGCAGTTTTCTATGTATGCGATTTTTCATACATCTCGACATCTTCCCCATTTTGAGTTCCGAAATGTTTATGTCCATGTAATTCAAATTAGATCTGTTCAGTGTTAATTATACTAGACATCAATTGATCAAATATTGCAAATTAAAGTGATTACATGTGCAATACTAAAGCAGTGACTATATACTGGGGAAGGTATGAATCTTACGATCCACTAGCTGTTCTTGTAGCTAGAGTACCAATAGTTTGGCTAAATTTTCATGGACATGCAGATTATTAAAAACAAGACAGTCTCCACCCCAGGCTGACAGTTAAATCATTGCCTTTTTTTTTTTTTACCTTTATTGATGCTATTCATCAATTTCGGTTCGGTATTTACCTTGATCAGCATGTGTTTTACAAAGATTTGATCTCACTTGGAGCTGGCTACAAATGCACACATGTACATGATAATATAATATTAATACAACAAAACAATGTCAGATGCTAGAAAGGCATCTACAGCTTTCATTTGAGATATATCTCAGAAATAGAAATAGAAATGTTCAGGTTCATTAAAAATTCACCTTCTCACCAGGAAAGTGGTGCAGATGGATGGATTTTATTTTTCAGTCTGTTGCTGTGCACACCCCAGTTCATGGTAAAAATATAGGGGCCTCAACTCATCGGACAGGTTGTCATAAGAGGTGACATACTGGGGCACCAGCTGGGTTCCCAGGTGTAATAAGGAATAGGTGGGGTTCCTGGGTATGAAAAGAAATAGAAACGGCATGATTTGACTGAAGAATTGTTGAAAATGACGTTGGATCATACTTGCTCACTCATTTTCAGTCTGGTAATCCCTATAGTAATTCAACCACAGGAAGTGAAATTTCCCAACATAAAATGTGGGTGTGATCAAATTTATTAGAACAGGAAGTTGACAAAACTTAAATCCATTATTTTCTTTGTTATTTCAAAGATTTTAGTCAAGGACGATGAAATTTAGTAGAACTTTGTCCCCAAAGTGGGGGTGATTGAATATTGATAGGGGAATTGAATTGAGGGACTACCGTATATACGAATTAGGTTGTGGAATGAGCTGATTGATGTTTGTTACATGTAATATGATTTGCAAAATATACAAATTGATATCAAAGGTGAATTGGCATATTGAACCGGATTGATTTTCTATGCTTGTCAGCGCACATACATGTACATGTAGCTTGAACTAAATGTGTTTCAAACATAGTAGATTAAAAAAAAAAGTCTGGGCAACAAGATATGGGGCAAGTGTTGCTGATAAACGAACAACTTTTTTTAATGAACCACATTTCAATTTGTAGGTGGAAGTCTAGTGTTACAGGGACCACCCCATGACATCGTTGGAGAACTTGATCAGACCATACAAGTGTACTGTAATGTGAAACGACGGCTGGACACCCAAGACAGACTCAGTACTGATACAGGCATCTTTACACTGCAGTGGAAGTTTACGCCGCTGAACAGTTCAGAAACCCGGGAGATATTGAGCCTGACTGGGATATACCACACTTCATGGCAGGCGATCTCGAGTAACTGGTCCAAATACAACAATACCGTGGGTAAACAGCTGACCATACATAATGTGGAGTACTCTGATGCTGGCACTTATACTTGTGAGCTGAAAAACACATCGCAGACCGCTCGAGCCCAAGTCATTGCACTAGGTATATATGCAAATAGCTACTTCTGGGATATTCCTATATTTACCCCTCTACCTAATTTGTCTGAAGGTGTATTGTATTGTCAGCGTCAGTGGTTTGTCTGTCCATCTATCCACATTTGGCTGTGCTTCTGTCCATCAGCCTTCTTATCACAATATAGCTCTTGAAGGATTGTAGCCAGTCTTTCCAAAATCATGCCCAATAATGATGCTTGCATTGACAAGAAGCATATTGAAAATGTCTGACCTTGACCCATTTTTTTCAAGGTCAATTTATACAATTTGAAGTGTTTCCAATGTTGCTACCCCAATATCCAGTCTTTTCAAATTTAAGTTGTAGCTGTATCTGGCTTATGATCGGGGCAGAAGCCAATTTAATATAACTGACTTTGACCTGTTTATAATTATAATACCGGTAATACAATACCTCTTGGATGAGTATAACCAAGCTTCCCAATTTAATTACACATGAAGCTAGTGATGTACCATTAGCCTATTAAAGATGACTGACCTTGACCTATTTTCTCAAGGTCAAATAGTATGTCAACACATTGTTGTCCCCATTGTCTCGTGATCCTTACATGAAGTATGTAGGTAATATCATTACTTTTCAGTTAATGGAAGCTTTTAGCAGATTTATCCCACAAAATCTACACGTTCAGACAAAATAGCATTCATATTAATGGGAACCTACCTGCACATTACTATTGCATGTAGCTATTGAGCAGAGCCAGAAGATAAAATAGGAAGTGGCAATTCTGTCCGTTGATTGGCTAAATCAAAAAACAGGGAATGGCAATCAATGAATCTGATTGGATAAATGTTATTGTGTAAGGCCCCCATTGAAAATGACTAATGGTCTTATGACCAGCCTACATACCTACACTTTGGAGGTGCCCTGTGGGGCTCCTGGGGTTGACCTGGGATGTCTTCATGTACACTCCGGGTCATGGTAAGAATAGGCCTCAGCTCCTCAGACAGCTTGTCGTAAGAGTCGACTAACTGGGGCACCCCTGGGGTTCCCGGGTGTGAAAAGGAATAGGCCCCACCCATGGGATTCCCGGCTGTAAAGAGGAATATGACGCTACCCGTGGGGTTCCCAGATATGAAAAGGAATATGACCCAAAGGTCGTGATATGACTGAAATATTGTTGAAAGCAGTTCAGATAATCTCACACTTTTAATCTCTGTCAAAGGCTACATGGCTTGGTGAAGACGCACTGTGTGAAGAATGTCCGGGTGTTTTATCGCCTTGTATAAGTGAATGACGGCAGGGTCGATCGACTGGCAGAAGGGGAAATAACCCTGTTTGGAGGTTGATACTATTTATCATATCTCCCTAATATTAAATGACTGTTTTCCACCTACCACGCATATACCATAGAACTGAATAATCTTTATCCATTCCATATACTTTTTTTCTGGAGAAGCCCTTATACATTACTCCTATATTCATATTTCTCAAGCTAGCATGTCACTTCGTCTCTGTCGTTGTAGGTGGTATCAAGTGTAAGAATGAGCGTCCCATCATACGACTAACGGATGCAAGTCCGAACGATGCTCAGTTCTCCTGTGATGTGCATTACAGGGGCCACGTGGCCCCTAACATCACGTGGTTCTATCATAAGGACCAGTTGATGGAGATGGAAGAGACAGTGCTGAATGGCTCAGTCAGGTCACGCCTTTCCTTCCCGGTCTCCGCCACGGACAGGGGCAATAACTACAAGTGTCACATCGAGTACAAACAGGCAGAATGGGTGCACATCTGTCAACCCTCCGCTTCACTCAACATAGAATGTATGTCACTTCATTAAAATCATCTGTTCTTTTCAATCCGCGATGTAATGATTGTTTAGAGATTCTGGGAATATGGTAGATGGTGAATCTGGGAATATGGTCAGTTAATGAATCTCGGAACTTGGTGCAGTACATGTAATTTAGCGAACCGGAGAATCGTGAATATATATGGTATATTTAGTGTAGTCAATCTTGGAATATGGTATTTTAGTAAATCTAAAAAATACGGTCATGATGGTAGTTTAGTGAATCTGGCAATACCATAGTTTAGAAAATTTTGGAATACACCCCTAGCAAAACTGTCAATGTGTGGCAATTTATCGAATCTGGGAATGTGTAATAAGACATTTTAGTCAATTTGAGAAAATTGTAATTCGGTGAATTATGGGAATATTGTGGTAGTTTAGTGAATCAGTGAATATGGTAGTTTAGTTACCAAAGCCATATGTCAAAACATACATATTTATGAAATTGTCTCAGATTTTATAAGGTAGCATATATCATCAAAATGTAAGTTGTTTCCAAACATGCAAGTTGTTGTTGTTTGTTTTCAGTGCCAGTTCATGTGACTTCGCTCGTGGTCAACCCCCACATCCGCACAAATTCCTTCCATCGAGGCGAACAGGTTCGGTTGTACTGCGCCGCACAAGGAAATCCCGATCCCCATTATGAGTGGAAGTTCCGACCATTGAATACAAGTAAATTTGAGATATTGTCCAACTTCCGTCAACACTTAATCCCACGACTGGAGGAAAGGACGGCTGGGACCTACGAGTGCATTGTATCCAACACCATCGAGGGCCGGAACTTTCGTGATGCCCGAATAGTTGACATTAGCATTGAAGGTTTGTTATATCTCTACCATGTCACCTGTCAGAAGTGAGGATAATGTCACAAAATTTAGAAAAGTACATGTTTGAGGACAGGGACACTCGAAGAATTTAATAGCAAAAGTAGATCGAAGACCCCCACTTTTTATTAGATAAATAGAAAGATTGCATGGTGAGGAAACAATGTTTAAAATACCAGCATAGGTCACCCGGTGATTTTTGATTTTGAAGATTTTGATGTAGGATTTACATGAAAATTATGCATTTCATATTCAACTTTCCAGTGTTTCCAAGATCCATAGGACCTATGGACATGTATCAGTATGCTTTGACTTCTTTGCCTTGTTGTGCAGAAAAATTATTTTTCATGATTTTTGCTCAAAACAGCTGACATGGTTTATACATGTATATCAATTGTGCAGAAAAATCTGTGTGGAAAACCATTCTTTTTTTTCACATTTTTCTGCTTGCAAAATAATTGGTGACCAAATTTTCAATGGGCGACATTTTGAGGCAGGAACCACCTATAGGCTGAATGAAATAAATTTCTAGCTCCACATGCACCCCCTTTTTGGCTATCAGCAAAACAAAATAAACAAAATACAATTCTCTTACAATGGTTCCTTCACATTTACATCTCAAAGCTTTGCCAAAATAATTTTCTTCAAGATTGTGCCAAAGAGTTGTTTGGTGTTTTTGTTTAGTATCAATACTACTCCATTCTTCAAGTATTGCTGTCAGACTGACTGTTCAACCAGCTCAAATAACATGCCTGTTCATGCAGATTGTATTAAAATTCATCTGTTTGCCAGAAAACAATGGATATATTTAGTTGGGATAATAAGTCTCCCCCACTTTCCCCAAAGTTGAGGGATTAGTCTGACAATTTCCACTTATTAACTGTCTTAACACTATACATTGGTATATTTCAATAGAGACTCCCAGTAGCACAGACAGACATGTGATGCCTCCCCCAAGCAGAGGAAATCCTGCTCAGACAAGCTGTAAGTTAATCTCCATTCTCTTGGCATCAGATTGTATAGCTCCTAGTGTCAGATATACCCTCTGATTGCACTGGGGTTGAAATCGTGGTGCACATCTTTTGTGCGAATGGCTCTCGGCTAATCAGCATTGTCTGCTTGTAAACGGAGCTTGGGCTCAGTAGACAAGATGACCCTTGTGCTCTTGCACATCATGTATTTCTGCACCGTGCAGTCAGAGGGTGTTACATTGACTTTTGTGAGGTTCAAACTCTGACTCAGCTGTACCAAGCCTCCTGGCTCTGTCTGTCTCTTCATCCATCCCTATCGCTTGTATGCAGCCCCCAGTGAAAACGGTTAACATTGACTCTTAACTCACAAATCATTCCATAAAGGTTTATTTGGGTATTCATGTTGTACCTGATGTTTTAAACCACAGAACTACTCCACCTCTCCTCTTCCTTTATCACTAATTCTCAGATAATGGAGGGGGGGATTTGGTTTAATGTCACAGTCGAGGTTATTTCACTCACATGGCGACCGCCAGTTTGAATGGTAGAGGAAGCCGGAGTACTCGAAGAGATCCCCACCCATCGGCAAGTAACTGGTAAACTTTCAAACATGCACTAGCTGGGATGAACCCGCGCTGTTTCAGCGGTGTGAGGCTGCCGATCAGATATGGAACAGCCATAATCAATGGCTAAACCTTTGAAAATCTCTGAATCTCCAACATTCATTGGTATTTGTAGACTTGGTAGAGGGGTGTGGGTGTTTTTTGAGTTTTGAGGGTGACTGGTGTAGACTAATGTGTAATCTTTGAATATTTCAGTGTCCCCCTATGCTATTGGTGCAATGGTCAGTGCAGGTCTTGCAGTGATTTTGATCATTGTCTTTGTGTTCCTGGCTGTCAAACTGAAGGTAAAACTATTTCTAACCACTCGCTACTTCAGGGTCTTCAGTCTTTCAGTTTATTACTGCAAATAAACAGTATGTGTGAAACTTGAAACAGTACTCAGTAAATACTGTACAGTCAACAATTTCAGTCACTTTTGTCCCATTTAATAGCATGCATATATCACTGATAGACTATCACCAAACTTTAATAATTTAAACCACACATGCTAGCTATAAGTGCATCTGAGTCCTCAACAGTCGAGAATTATTGGGCCCATTGGGCTATTTTTGAAATTCTGGTGCCATTCGCTTTCTCACAAACTTCTGTCGTATGCAATATATGTGACGGCAAAAGAGTAAATACGTACACCTTCCACAAATTTGCCATATCGGAAGTGAATACCGCTTGGAAATATTGCATACAGATGTTACTGATCTCTAAATGAGAAGTACAGTGCTGTGCTCCAATTATTTCATCACTCAATTAAAGCTTGTTCTTAACCCTTTCACCGATTAAACCCGGTGTACGGGGATAACGAGAGTGCCACCCGTACGACCATCCCCGGTTGACCGGGTTAGCTTTAAACCTGTTGACCATCACGATGGGTACAGCACTTTTATTTTTTTGCATTCGTTTTAACGGAAACCTATCAAACACTGTATACTTCTGGAAAGTCAAAACCTTGATCAATTTGATTCTCGAAATTGTTTGTTTGTTCCGCAAAAGAAATAAAGCAAAATTAGATGTTGAACGAAAAAAATCGGAGCGAAAAATGCGTTTTTTCCCACATACCGTGTGACGGGCCTCTCGGCAGCAAGCCGCAGAAATGAAAAAAATCATTGAAAACCTCATCCTAACTCCTGTATTTTTGATGTTACACAACTGGTAAAGCGTGGTGAATATTCCCCAGGGGATTAAAACTGCCAACGACAACCGGCAAAGTTTATTTCCATATTTTTACGAGTCTTGATCCACAAAGTTTGACAACCAACTTTCTATTTCGCCCAAGATGGTTGCCGCCTTCGGACGACGAGCCAATCGGTATGCGTAATTTCGCCCACGTGACCTCCATCCGCCAACAGATAAGAAGCGCGTAGACAGTGGCTGGAAAAATGGAATTACATCATTTTCAATCCAATCGTATCCTCCGTTTTATTTTTGCCATCCGTCCCAGGTCATGTCATGTACAGAAAGGGGAAAGCCCACGCTTTTCAATGAGAGGTCAAACATTGCAAATGGCCGAGTACAACTCGAGATAAACACTGTCAAATGCGATCGAAAAAAGACGATTTCTCCGTTGAATTTTTACGTTTTCAAGTCGAGAAAGCTGGGGAAAGCGCATTCTCTTGAAGTAAAACCTAATTTTGTATGCTATTTTATTTATTTTGCTATAAAACTGGAGCAAATAACACCGGAGTGTTCATTGTGGAGACGGGGTCCCTATGTTTTTCTACAAATCTCAGACGCAAACACGTTTTCTAACATTCCAAAGACAACATATACAAATTTTAACAGTTCTCAGGGAATTGATCGTCAGCAGGTCACTTTTGTCAGGGGAAATAATCGGTGAAAGTTCTTATTGTCCATTTTTCTTCATTATGTATCTCTTCAGTATTTCTCAAAAATAATTGCTGTTTATTTTGAATTTGTGAATTTGTGATGTATATTTGACAGCCATTGAATAAATCTGCTGCACATGTGACTGTCTTCCCTAACAGTAACAATATTTCCACTGATGTTGGCCTGTGTGAAATTAAACGTTTCTGATTTGTCGTCCAACAGAAACGGGAGCGGAGAATGAGGGAGAAGTTAGCCCGTGCTCATGATGAGACACTAGATGATCAAGAGGTTGAGTTACTGGACGAAAACATCCAGCCAAGGGGAGATGACTTGGTGAGTACATCTGGCACTCCGCTGTCAGATGAGATGGCTGCATGGCAAACACATGTGACAATCTCAGATCTGCCTACACTGTAATGTGCACCTCAGACTGCCTTTCGACAATTAAATCATAAAAGTTTGACTGTTTTGCTAACATGCCGTTGAGAAACCTAATTGTGAACAGTTTTAACAATTAGAGCTGAATACAGATGAGTATTTGTCCCCCCTCGACGGAGGGGAACTTGGAAATGCTATCCATCCTTCCATCTGTCCATCCAACTTTCCATCCCAACCATGTTGTGAACGCTACATCTTGAGAATGATTCTGTCTAACACTGATCATGACGCAAAATCTTTTTCAGTTAAGATGCTCACAAGATGCGCAAAGTGTCATTTTGTATCTTAATTACTTTTCCTTATCCGTAGCCTATCCAGTATAGCAATCTGCGTCAGAATTGGGAGATTTTGAAGAGAGATGTCCGTCTGTTAGATATGATTGGGAAAGGCTCTTTCACTGAGGTCTGGAAGGGCAGGATGAAGCGTCAGCCTAACAAGGAAGACACCGTCAAAGTGGCTGTCAAGAGACCTGCAGGTATCTTACTTTTGTTGTTCATAATTCTCACTGGTTCAGCAAAATAATTTTATTTTATTAGAAGTTAAATTAAAGATAGCCAAATAATTTGGTCTAAGAAAAGTCTCATATAGAGGTGTGCATACGATGAACCATTACTCGATGATTGGCTGGGTTTTCTTCAAATTTTCCTTGCTGGCCAATGAAAATCCTGGATTTCCTTTTGAAAATTTGAATTCACCAATCAAAGGCTCCAAAACGGGGAAGATATCCCATGATGCATTATTGTTTCTATACAACTCCATTTTGGTAACTACATGTAAGAATGAAGACGTCACTCCCCACATTTATCAATTGATACTATATTACTTTATCCTGTACTCATTTTTAGCGGAGGCTACAGACAAAGAGAAGAGGTTTTTCTCGGCTGAGCTGGAAGTGTTGAAGATGTTACAATCCCACCCGAACATAGCACACCTGATGGGCTGTTACACAAAATCTGGTAGGTAATCTCACCTCAATGTTTTACATCCCATGAGCTGTTACACCAAGTCTGGTAGGTGATCTCACCTAAACATTGCACACATTTTGGCTCTTACACCAATTCTGGTTAGTAACATTCACCAAATCTTGTAGGTAATATACACCAAATCTTGTAGGTAGTCCCACCTCAACATTGCACACCTTAAACCAAGTCTGCTAGGTAATCTCACCAAAACAATGCATACCTCATGGACCATCACACCAAATCTGATAGGTAATCCCACCTCAACATGCACACCTCATGAGCTGTTACACAAAATTTGGTAAGTAATCTCACCTTAACAATGCGCAACTCATGAGCTGTTACACCAGATTTGGTAAATCTCTCCCGAACATTGCACACATCGTGGACTGTACGTTTATACGTGTCATGTTCTACAATTTAACAGAGCCATACCTGATGATATTGGAGTATGCTGCAGAGGATACTCTCCACACCTACCTACAGCTCCACCGTCCTGGCAAACAGGAAGTGGCCGTTACCATCAGTGATAATGAGAGTCAGGCGGTGAGACTGCACACCAAGGCCCTAACCCCACAGAAAATGATCCACCTGGCTGCACAAATCGTCCATGGCTTACAGCACCTCACCAAGTTCAAAGTAAGTTGTATGCTTTGCAAATATATGTGCATGTTATTCTGATGTCTTGTTGTTGAAATCCTGTGGATATTCTCTATGGAAGCCACAATTTTCGATTACCCTGATTTTGGCACACCCTCTACTTGTCGTTGCAAAATTTGTTTTGGGGCCCAAATTAGTGATACGGTAAGCGATCCAAATATTCGATCGCCGGAAGTGATTTTTTAGTCCCAAAATGGATGCTTGATCGTAAAAATTGGATCGTACGCCCCTCTGCAATGACGAGAAAAACCGGCTCGATCGAAAACATTAGATCGCGGAAGTGAGAGAAAAGCACGATATATCCGATTATCTCCCCTAGTTCACAACATAAAAATTGCCGCGATAATTATAGTCATTGCATTGTACATTAATAAGATAAATTTGTTTATAAGAAATCTGATTCACCCATAGCCCTACATAACGTAATACATTATTTTTTGGAAGAAAACGAGATGAACTATATAATATTAAACTTCGACAAAGAAATTTCACCATACTGATTTGGTTTTATTAAAAGTCCGATGTGACAAAATATCATAAAGAATGATACATTAATCGGGTGAACAATTTGGTGAATTAAGCTCCTTAAAATGTTCGTAATTTGAAGAAATTTGATAGACGAATAAGGACTTCGTTATGATATCAAACCACACATTATTATATTACGTATTTGTATGACATTTATATAACAAATTTGATACATGGCATTCGACGGATGTTGATCGCGATTGTTAACTTATTTGTCAACCGTATATGCTAAACCCCAGGTGTCCCCCCATCTTCCTGTCTGACCTACTCTGTATATTGATCGTGCGTAACGCACGTGGGGCCCCGTCTGCCCAGGAAGGGTGAGAGCTCAAAGTCGGTTGCATACAGAAACCTGCCTTGCGATGTATACTATTATAAAATGCGTGGAGTCAAATCTACTTTCCCGCAGCGCGGCCTTCCTCTGTTATAGAATTTATTGTAACTTACCATGTGCTTTGCATTGTTTATATACATGTATTGAGTGCATTCTGTAAAACCTAGAGTGGTGTGTCCGATGTCTGCGATTGATAATAATAATTTAATAAACGGATGATATATGGAAGGGCAATGATAGAATTGTTTCTCTGTTAGGGGCCTACTTGTCCCGGTCACGGCTTCAGTGTTTTGTCGCCACCTATTATTATCTTAAATTATCTGAAATCGTTGAATGCTGTAAAATAGATAACTGTTAATTGATCTTTGTTTATATAAGAAAATACGTGTGTTGGCTTTTTTTTTGTTTCAAGTCATTTTCGCTGGCTATTCAAAATCCGCCGTTGATACCGACCGGTTCGATAAAAATGCTGTTGTCAAACAATCACAGTGCTAAAAGCCTTCAAAGCCAAGACAGAACAAGTTTGAATGACGGTGTTGTGAAAATTATATACGGGACAAACAGGGGCCACACATTAATTAACACAAAAACCCATAATACTGCAACGTTATTTTTAAACCCCCAATCGCCTCTTGCTGGTGAATGGCGCATCCCCACGCAGAGCTGAATCCGGGCTTCAGAAGGGGCAAGGTATTCCCCAGGCAGTCACTTCTATGTTGTTACACACGATCTCATTTGCATATGAATAAGTGTCATTTCTAGTCTCATTTGCGTACACTTCGCCATCCATAAGATGGCTTGCGAATCGTGTGTCTCCATTATCGCGGAGCGATATCCGGTGTTTTACCGGATTCTGTTCGGCCTTCATCCGGCGAAGAACAGACTCCAAAACTCTGCTAAATTACAGGTTTTCATACACACCTCGGAAACAGATATTGCCAGGGCTTACAAAATATATAGGTATGAATAACTTTCGTATCATCCAAGAGGTGTGGTAGATCTGTAATTTTGAACAAGTAGATCATCACGACTCGAAAATGGCGGGTTACGTTGGGGTTACGTCAGTAGACTTTAGCGGATTGGCTGACGAAGTCACGTGGTATTGATTTATAGAAATTCCCTCTTGCAATTGCCGAAAGTAGTCTGAAATGGATACACACGATCCCAGGGTCAGTCTTACCGCGTATAGATGACCGAAATGGTTACAGGTTGTTCTAGTCTGGGTGAAACTTGCATGCTGCACGTGATGCAGTCCAGATTCCCCCTGTGGACTATAGTATTGGACCCTTCTATCTTGATTTAACAGGGAGTACTAGTGTAATTCCCTCTGCTGGTAACCTAACCCTCCCGCACACCCCTATCTTGACTTTGGATTCTTCCATTTGATGTCGATTTCTCTGAAGGACAAGCTGGGAAGCGTGGCAAGATCATTAAAACAAATATGCTCACAGCTGGACATGCTAAAAATAAACTAAACACTTCATTTGCAAGACTATCCCACAACAGACACCTCCAGGTAAATGTGAATACAGATTGTTACACTGGTGAGAGGAGTTAGGACTCAAAACAATGTAGCCATTGACAATTTAAATATCAAAGGAGAGTCTGTCAAGACTTGGAAAGTAAGGGGCCCTGAGGGGTTATACTATTACGCCCTGCCATGTGAACACCTCAATCATTTCAAGTTTGTTTCATATAAAGTGGACTTTACTGATGGTAATAATAATAATAATAAATATACCAGCAAGAGGCAATTGAAGGGGGTTTTGGTGTTAATGTGTGGAGCCTGTTTGTCCCGTATATAATTTTTACAACACCCTCATTCAAACTTGTTCTATCTTGGCTTTGAAGGCTTTTATCGGAAGAAAAGGAATGGAATATCTTATGTAGCATTGTGATCTTTCACGAGCGCTGAATTGAAGGGTCGACAACAGCATTTTTATCGAGCCGGCCGGTATCAACGGCGGATTTTGGATAGCCAGCGAAAATGACTTGAAACAAAAGAAGCCAACACACGTATTTTCTTATAGAAACCTGGGACGAGTATAATATTCGTCCCAGTAGAAACAAAGATCAATTAACAGCTCTCTATTTTACAACATTCAACAATTTCAGATAATTTAACATAATATCTCCAGGTGGCGACAAAACACTGAAGCCGTGACGGGGGATAAGTAGGCCTCTAACAGAGAAACATTTCTATCATTATCCTTCCATATATCATCCGTTTATTAAACAAAATCGCAGACATCGGACCCTTAGTTAAAGAACAAATCGGCAACCATTTAATTCCCGCAGTGAGCGGCTATTGGTCTCAGCATAATTTTTCACAATATTTGCAAGACCGTCACACGTTTGTTTCTTGAATTCGCAAAAAGAATATGTCTATCGTTTTTAATATAATAGAAATAATTTGACACTCGCGCAACTATTATGTTTTACACGAAGTTGTTTCTATTTACCATTCAGGAATATATGCTGTTTAGATTTGGTTTAGGTCACATTAACAACTCCATTTTGCGTATGCGTCGATACTGCCGATCTCGCGCATAATGTTGCGTATCTGTTCATATTCATTCTAGCTATTGCCGACCGTGTGCGATCGAATTTAAGTTAGATCGTCTCATTTTAGAATTTGTGGGTGATTGTAAATCAGTTAGAATATCCGATCGTAAATCTCCCGAAAAAATGGGGTCGATCGTAAATCGAAAGATGATCGTATATATGGATCGCTTACCGTAACCCAAATTCTGGCAAAATTGGTAGTTGTTCACTCAAATCTGAGGCTTAATTGATAAGGAATCTCCATGAGCATAACTGAACATTGATTCTCAATGCAAAATAATATTAAAAAAAAAAAAATTAAAAAAAATTTGCTCTCAAATTTGGGTGCATCCTAATTTGGGCACAACGTTTAACGTTGTATCAAGAGATTAATCTAAAGCCCTGGAAACTTATGTATACATCATGTATTATATGGTTCCAACTGTAAACAGGAGAATCTTTATCCCTCGCCAGAGCCCGATCAATTTCTGTGTGTGGGTTTGTGTGTCACGTTTTGCACCAGCATGATAATTTGAAAACTATTGAATCCAAATCCAAATTTTATATCGAAGATACAACTAGGGAATAGCTCTCAGCCTATTGATTTTGAAGTCACGAGGTCAAAGGTAAAGTTTCTTGATTGAATTTGACCTATTTCAATTTTATTGTGAGGTAGTCTACTTTTCAAAGAGGGCCCTCGGTGGCCGAGTGGTCTAATTAGGTGCTTCGCTGGTGACCGCTAGCCTCACATCGCTGAACCGGCACGGGTTCGAGCCCAGCTGGTCCATGTGTGAAAGTTTGTCAGTTACTTGCCGAAGGGCGGTGGTTCTCTCCGGGTTCTCCGGCTTCCTCCACCAACCAAACTGACTGTCACCATATGAGTGAAACAAACTTGAGTGTGACATTAAGCCAAATCTCCTCACCCCTCCCTCCCTTTTCAAAGATGGTTACAGAGTTGTCCGCCCTTGGGGAATTGTATGCCAACAGATGTCTTCCCCAGTTTTGTTTATCTGCAGCTGAACTGTCTATCATGTCTAAATGGAAGCCATTCCTTTGATAATTTAATCCTCTTTATTTGGGGGAGAGCTCCTCTTCATCATGTTCGTGAACTGTTCTACTCAACACAGGGAACAAACTTTTAACATTCAAGTACAGTTAATCATATTGGGCAACCTCCCCACAGCGCATGCTCTGTTTCACAGGCTCAATCCACTGGTGTCCCTGCCCCCAATAGAGGATGTCGATCTTTATGATGTGGCTATGACGTATGCTGACACACCCCCACAAACACCGCATTGTTTGAATCCGACCGAATAACTCTTTCAGTTTTGCACATTCATGAGTGAACTACTTTTCATATGCTCACCCCATATAAATGGCGGAAATAACTCAAGATCGATCTTAACACTAGGTCAACAGGGGTATAATGCAGAAATGAAAAAGTGATCTGAACTTTCCACAAACATCGCTTGTACTATATATAATGTCACTTCCTGCAATGTGCTACTCGGCGGGAATTGTGTCCGGCTGTCTGACTGGTGGCTGGGGTATTATAATACGTACCCCTGTGAGGTGGTTGAAAATTCACTAGGATTTTGTCTGGTGGTTTCACTATAGAAATTTGAACCTAATAAAGAAAAAAATATTTACTACGTTTGATTCTCATCCTGTGTGATTATTCCTTGTAAATGATATTCCAATGAAAATGTGCTCAGTGCATCACCTCCCTCTTCCCCACCTGTCAAACAAGGTAGTCTAAGGTGTTTCGCTGATGATCGCTAGCCTTACACCGCTGAACTGGCACGAGTTCGAGCCCCGAACATGTGTGAAAGTTTGCCTGTTACTTGCCGACGGGTGGTGGTTCTCTCCAGGTACTCCAGCTTCCACCACCATTAAAACTGGCTGTCACAATTATGAAATAACCTTGAGTTTGACATTAAACCGAATCTCCCCACCTTTCAAACAAGCAGAAAAAAGAAAACTCAATGTTCAGAAAGGTAAAACTGATTTACCTTGCCAGTGTCTGAAATGATGAAGATTTTAGTTATTAAATGAATTAATATTTGAGCTGTATTATAATGATGTACATACTTTGACTAAGGTAGTCTAAGGTGTTTCGCTGATGATCGCTAGCCTTACACCGCTGAACTGGCACGAGTTCGAGCCCCGAACATGTGTGAAAGTTTGCCTGTTACTTGCCGACGGGTGGTGGTTCTCTCCAGGTACTCCAGCTTCCACCACCATTAAAACTGGCTGTCACAATTATGAAATAACCTTGAGTTTGACATTAAACCGAATCTCCCCACCTTTCAAACAAGCAGAAAAAAGAAAACTCAATGTTCAGAAAGGTAAAACTGATTTACCTTGCCAGTGTCTGAAATGATGAAGATTTTAGTTATTAAATGAATTAATATTTGAGCTGTATTATAATGATGTACATACTTTGACTATTCAGTTGGTGAGTTATCGCCTGAGAGCAGCTGGTATTCTCGTAGTCCGAGGAGGAATCTGTAAACTCTCCGGTTTTGGGTTCGCACAAGACATCTTGGAACGTAATGTTTATGAGGCGGTAAGTTATTGAATATCTGTTAATTTGTTTGAGAGGACATTCTTCAAGGTCACACAATTAACTGGTTCCTAATTCAGTTCTGAAAAGACTGCTCTGTTTGGGTAGATTTAATAGTTTGTATTGTGTTTTATGATAATCCCTCTGATAATTCAATCCCCCTATCAAAATTTAAATAGTTTTTTGGGGACAAAATTAAATCAACTGTTCTAATAAATTTGATCACCGTCTAAAATCGTTGAAATAACGAAGATATAATAGATTAGCTGCATCATTTTGAACCAGTTCCTGTTCTAATAAATTTGATCACCCATTGACTTTATCATGCAATATTTCACTTCTTGTGATTGAATTATTAATACCAAGTTTTTCGATTGACTTTATTTTGTTTACTCATCACAGACTCTGCCAGAGAGACATATCAGAGAAGTTCATCAAAAACCTTTATAAATTTTTTTTGATTGCTCTTCCATGATCCCTGTACAGTGATTAAGTACACCCTCATTATAAAGTTTGATTATGTAATTGTTTCAGGCGTCCGCTCCTATCCGTTGGATGGCCCCAGAATCTCTCTCACAGCATGTGTTTGACACGAAGACAGATATCTGGGCATTCGGAGTGGTTCTTTGGGAGATATTACATTTTGGTGAGTCGTGTGTACATATTCCTGTGTCAGATCTGGGTACTACGGCCAGCATGATATACTAGATCAGATATATAGCACTGACAATTCTGACAGTACTGTATTAAACAGGTTGGGGCGGATCCCACTCTCTAAAATGGAGGTAAAAAATGTCATTTTTGCTCAATAAATCAGTTTACATA
This sequence comes from Hanleya hanleyi, assembly GCA_036873755.1. NCBI lineage: Eukaryota > Metazoa > Mollusca > Polyplacophora > Lepidopleurida > Hanleyidae > Hanleya > Hanleya hanleyi. The sequence goes on from JAVTVY010019159.1 coordinate 83,106, forward strand.
ATGATTTCAGGAAAATCCTCTTAAGGTGCAAACAGACATCTATATATATTCCCATCAAATAGCAGTTAAAAAATAAATTGTCATCGATCTAATTTGCATAATAATAGGCCAAATATTTGTCACACCATTGAAACAACATTGACTGGTACTTCCAACCTCAAATTAAGTTTAGGACATGGAACAATCGATAGATTAATGCGCCTAAAGTTTTGAATCATTGGTTAAGAGGGAATTATTGAGCAAAAACGACCCTTTTACC
>JAVTVY010019160.1:0-75744 GCA_036873755.1 Hanleya hanleyi
AGCAAGCCACCCCCGACCACCTTCGACTACGGACCGGCATCTTTCCCGGAGAGACCCACCACGTGTACATGCAAAAATAATGTAAACACACCCACAGTGGCGCCCCCAGCTGGGGTCTGTGTGTTTGATGATGGAGAATAATAAAAAGAATGAATACCACAGCAGGGTTGACTTTGTCTGTGAGGTGGATAAAAAGGGCAGAGTTGTGGGTTCTAGCATTAGTTGTACAGGATGTCTGCGCGAGTACGGAAGCGCGCTCCCACGCTCCGTGTATTGAAGACGGCCCCACCCGAGTTAGTCCGAACCATTGTACGCGGTGCGGACCCTGACCTTGTACGCTGTCTGTGCGAGATCGGGTACAATATGTTAAAAGGCAACGTACCACTGACTCCGGCTCAGAAGACCAAGTTGGCCAAGCATAAGACAGGTCTCCGAACCCTAGTCCACAAGCGGGTCCCTCAAACACAAAAGAAAAAGGTGTTACAGAAGGCGGCTTTCTCGGGGCCATCTTAGCACCGTTGGCCGCTTCCGTGTTGGGTCCAGTATTGGGTGGACTCTTCGGCCGACAATGAACCACACGAAAAATATGGTCCTCGTCGAACCACGGTTCCTGCAAAACCTCCAATCACCCTACCCTGTCCCACCTACGGTGAAGACCATAAACAGCCTCGATGGAGAGATGCAACAGATCTTACAGAGACCGGGTTAAGCGACAGTGAGAAAGTACAACGGTACAATGAGACGCTTCAACGGTACATGACGTTCATGGACCAATACAAAACCCTGTCTACCACAGCAACACCACCACCACCACCACCACCACCACCACCACGTGACAGACCGCTGACCTCAGCACCGTTCCAACAGCCGGGTGAGGTAGCCCCCACAGCCCCACAGTGGGTGGAAGACGAAGTGCTGAAGAGTGTACCTGCCTCGTTCAAGAAACAAGCTGGCCTGGCATTACAACGGATGAAACAGAATCCTAACATGACTTGGAATGATAAAGGCGAACTCCTGGTACAGAATCAGGTGGTCCCCGGCACCCACATGACGGATTTAGTGAATGATCTGATGCGTCAACGCAGATCGCACACCGATCCTCGAGGATGGGAGGACTTCGCTCAAGGCTTGAAAGACATGCATGTACCACAGGAATTGGTGGGGAACCCCCACCGCTGGGCCTTTATGCAGCAAACCCGGCAATCGCCGAGTCGTGCACCACGACTCTCACCACAACCTTCTTGGGAAGCCGACTGGGAACCGGAGTCACCCCCCAAAACTCCACCACCATCACAACGGGCACCTTCTTTTCAGACCTTTAAAAAACCACCCTCGATCAGGACACCCCACATCTCCAGAGCCGTGACACGTAGCAAGTCAGCGCGACGAACACGACGCCGGACACAACCGCCCAAGGCCTGGAAGACCTATTAAAACCAACAGCAGCAGCAGGACAGCTCAGTCGCCATGTTTTACCTGACCCTACCCAGTAACAGTTCGCTGGATGTGTTTCCTGACACCACCGTGGCCAAGTACGTCACCCAGTTACCGCAACCGTTACATTTACCTGGCCGGTGGGAATGTGCCCTCGTGGATATCAAATACCCTTACTCGTGGTACAACGTGCGAGCCAATGAAGTGTGGTACGAGGTCACCTACGAAGGCAAAAACACCCGGCTCACCCTGCCCGAAGGCCAATACGATACCCCCAAAGAGTTCATGGGTGGGCTGTCAAGACTGATGCATGATAAAGCGCTACGGGGGGTGACGGATAGTGCAACACGCCTGATAGCCTTGCGCTTCAAGAGAAACGTGTTCTTCGATGTCAACGTACACAACGACAAGGCACAGCTTACCGTCACCGATACCGTGAATGTGAAACTCAGTCCTACACCACAGCAAATGCTGGGTTTCGATCTACAGACGTTCGCTGGTCCCAACCAACACCATGGCGAGATGCCGATGGATATGAAGTCGGGTATGTACGGACTCTACGTCTACTCGGACGTGGTGGACAACCACATCGTGGGCGATATCAACACACCTCTGTTACGGGTGGTCCCCATTCAAAATACGTATGGCGATCAAGTCACCCACAGTTTCAACCATATCATGTACCTGCCCGTACGACATACCGACATCAACACGATCACGGTGGATATAAGAGATGACACGGGACGAGCGGTGGCATTCGAACGAGGAAAAGTGGTGCTGACACTTCATTTTCGACAAGCACGTGCTCCCCACTTTGCATAATGAAAGTACCTTACGAGTGCGATGCACACAGCTATATGGACTATTATGCCCAACAGGCCGGGGGTGGCTTTCCGGTCTTTAGCGGTGCACGCATGCAACGAGGACATGGACTGGGGAACATACTCGGCAGCATTGTGAAAGCGTTCCTGCCCTTGGTGACGCGTGGGGTGAAAGCAATCGGCAAACAAGCGGTACGCAGTGGACTGCAAGTGGCCGGTGATGTCTTGGGGGGTACGGCACCCCGACAAGCCTTGAAACGACGGGCCAAAGAAGCGGGAGGCGTCTTGGTGGCCCAAGCACAACGCACCGTAGGGAATAAAAGAGCTGCCCCACCGAGATCACGCACCAGTCGACGACCGACCCAGCGACGACGCACATCCAAGAAGACAAAGGATATCTTTTCTTAAAACATGGCCTTAATCCACGCCGAGTCCTGCCCCTCCACCAACAGTGAATTTGATTTGTGGACCGTGCCGCCCACACAAACCAGTGTCGAACAAGGATTATGGTGGAGCATCTCCCGCTCTCCAGCATCAACGAAACCGGGCCCATCGAGTTCACCATCAGTAATGCGGATACGGCCTATGTGGATTTAGCCCATACCTACTTGTATGTGAAAGCCAAGGTGGTCAATGGAGCTGGCACCAGAATCGCCGACCAAGCAACGGTGGGCCCGACGAATCTCTGGCTGCACTCGATGTTTCAACAGGTGGATATTTTTCTCAGCGACAAACTCATCAGTGACTCCACCAACACGTACCCCTATCGAGCCTACATCGAGACACTGTTGTCGTATGGCCGAGAGGCTAAAAATCTCAGCTGACAACCGCTTTATTCTACAGGGACACGGCCGAGCACATGGACACGGCGGCCAATGGGGGATATAACAAACGGAAGGCTTTCACTGCGAACAGTGCCTCGGTGGATATGATGGGTCGACTGCATGCAGACATGTTCATGCAAGACCGGTACCTCTTGAACAAGATCCCCATCAAAATCCGACTGATACGGGCGCCTCCCACCTTCGCCTTGATGGCCACTAACGTAGAGGGGTATGTAGCGGACTATAAGATTGTCATCCAAGACGCAGTCCTGTATGTCCGAAAAGTGAAACCGAATCCAGCCGTTAATTGGGACACATGAAAGCCTTGGAAACAAAACCAGCCCAGTACCCTATCCGACGTGTGCAAACCAAAGTGTTCTCTGTGCCTGCTGGAAATATGGGCGCCAACAAAGAAAACCTGTTCCTGGGGGAACTACCCAAGCGATTGATCCTGGCCTGTGTGGAAAATACCAGTTTCAGCGGAGCCTACCCAGAGAATCCATTTGACTTTCAACATTTCGGCATCAATTTTGTGGCCCTGCATGTGGATGGACAACAGGTGCCAGCCACGGCCTTAACCCCGAACTTTGCGCGGAGGAATTTCATTCGAGCTTATCAGAGCCTGTTTACAGCCACCGGTCAAATCAACCAGGACGAAGGGAATATGATCAGTCGGGAGGACTACGCGAACGGATACACGTTGTTCTGTTTCGATCTGACCCCCACCTTAAGAGAACGACCATCAGCTGGCCCTGACCAAGCAAGGCAATTTACGGTTGGAAATCCACTTTGCACGAGCCCTGGCGACCACCGTCAATGTGATCTGCTACGCCGAGTTTGACAACATCATTCAAGTGGACAAGGCGCGCACCGTCCTGTGTGACTTCTCCACCTAACATGGATACAGACCAGATAACCACCGTGCTGGAGAATGACCCAGAGACACGTAGGGTCTTTCAAGGGGTGTTCGCCCGAGATGTGTTTCCATTAGACCGTATGTATCCTGCTGCTTACGTTCTCAACACGGACCCGATGGATCGACCCAGTGAACACTGGGTTGCCGTGTACTTGACAGAACAGCAGGGGGAATACTTTGACCCGTACGGTCTGCCACCCCTCCATCCCGATTTAACAGACTTCATGGATCAAGGCACAGAGACGTGGTGTTGGAACAGTCAAACGTTGCAAAGCCTGACCAGTGGCGTGTGCGGACAATATTGCTTGTTTTACCTGTACCATCGATGCCGGGAAAGACCCTTATCTACTATCGTACAGATGTTTGACGAGTACCCCCAGGCCGAGGACCGCGATGTACTCGTCTATGACTGGGCCGCCCATCATTTCAATGTACAAGCCCCGTTCTGGGCTTAAGTTAATGACAAGCCCCTTGTTCTGGGCTTCAAGTGTTACAAGCCCCTTGTTCTGGGCTTCAATGTACAAGCCCCTTGTTCTGGGCTTCAGTTAATTACAAGCCCTTTGTTCTGGGCTTGAGTTTTCACGTGGTTGTTCTCACGTTGTTGTTGTTCACTGAATAAAAAAAAAAAATGAGATCTCACCAAAAAACCCTGTCTTGTGTGTTTTATTCCTAATGCATCAATGCCCAATGTGGAGATTCAGTCAAACTGAAATCAGTGGTGTAGGATGGGGTCAAAATGTAACCCATCAAGTTTAGAAGGCAAGAGCACTATAGTAAAAAATAGAGAGCCAATGAAATCAGCCTACAGACCAAGTACGTGTCTTTGGTCTAGGTTTGGAGCGGGCATTTCATTGAGGTACGTGTATACGGTGAGTGAAGAGACTCGTCCAACACGTATAGATTATGACTATAAGTTCTATGAGCATAATGCATGAAAGTGGCTTTGAACACCGTATTAGTCAATCAGTGGCCTAGAATGGAGCCAAAGGTAACCCATCCATGTCCAGAAAAACATTACCCGGGTGTACAAGAACCCAGATGTAGGCGCGGACGTCAGCGAAAGCACACCGTGAATACCCCAATTCGATTGGCTGATTGTTCGATCGCTGATTGGTTCTTTTTCTCGACCGCTGATTGGCTCTTTTTCTCGACCGCTGATTGGTCCAAATGGAACTGCCCATCTTTCCCAGGTTCATCTAGAATCCCCTTTTTTTTTTTTTGTGCTCAAGCTCTGACTATAGCGATGCCGCAACATTGTCTCATTGGACATTGGACCGTCTGACCTGCAGGTGACCCTTTGACCTTTTGACCCGCGTCCGCGCGCGCACTGCCGGGGATGACGCGGGATGACGCGCGCGCGCGCGCGCTGCGGGGCGCTGGGGCGGGGCGGGAAAACACCCCGGCGGTTGAACATTGGAACTCTTGTGGGTTTGGAGGATGAACATACGGACGTCTAAGGGAAAAAATTGGAACTCTTCTATGTTTGAAGGTAGTGTTTAGTGAAAACCCGGAAGTGACGTCACAACCCACGTCACCTGCGTATATACTCCTGTAAAATAGAGCCGATTTTATTTCTTTGGAAGGGGCAAGGTCAATAGGACTTGCGCTTTTTATACTACTAAACTGTGAAGTAGATTACATCTTACATAGGCCTTAAGGCCGTGATATGCATATGAAGTATTCTGGGGCATGGTCAGTACTTTCCAATTTTCCCTTCGTCTACTACTCGCCGATTTATATTTTCAATGAATACAAGGTTGTCTTGAGAAATATATCTCAAAATATGTGTACTTCCTATTTCCCGCAGGAATTTATGGAATATCAATTCTTTCCGCAATAAACTTACAATTTACTGGCAATGGTAACGAAATTCTCCGTGTCAATTTGAGGTGGATATGAAAACGCACTGACTCACACGTGCACTGGCAACAATTCGCTACAGTGTAATGAAATGTGTTCATTTTTTAGGCGCCCATTTTCTACAATCTTTATTAATATGCACACACATATGTTTTTCTTATAGTTCATTGGCTGAACCGCGAGGCCGGGGGAAAAATATCAAACTAATTTCGCCTCGCGAGCAGCGTGTGCGGTGAACGCAAGCCAAACAGCTCAGCAGTTTTACCGGACAGGCCAATGAATGGCATGTTATTTTGACTCGATTCATACGCTCGACTCTTCAAAATGGACTTGAAGAAGACGTTATGCGGGAACTGAAATCAATTTCTTGAAACTTTTGCTCACCGTGTGCGCTGAAACAACAACAGAGCTGACAGGCAATTGAGGCCGTTAGCTCAGCTGATATCTCTCGTGTGCGCCGGATTTTATACCGAAGGAAATATCTGTGAATTTCGATTAGCATACGAATGCATGGTGATGAAGGCTTCATGGTGTGTTATACCCACCTAGGAAAAAAACAGCCACAGATATGCATCAAACACCCGGGAGTATGGGATATAGGTATACATCTGGACTAAACTCTTTTATCAGGTAAGCTAGTACTATACTTGCGTTGAATCCCATGCAGACAACCTATTCAAATTTCAATGCATTGGCAACATAGCGTCGCACGAAATATACGCACCCCTGTTGACCAGGATTTTTTTATACTCCCACAACAACAGACAATTTGAAGACAATTTTCTAGCGGGGTGTTTTCTTGAACATAATTGCTGTAATATACTCTTCTTTTTGTGGACGCTAAATATAGGGGAGAAAATGGCAACATTGTGACCAAACCATAACAGTTGACAGCTGTAAAAATAGATACCGTGGCATAAATTAGTTGTGTGTCCCAACTAATCTATTGAGAACGTTTTGTTTGATTTTTTGAGAAATATATATTGTTGTGTTCTGAAACTTATGTCACTGGTAAAATGCAATTATTATAGTATTCATTCAAAATATTAGCAAACAACATTCTGTAGAACTATCTGTTTGAAACATTTTCTGTTTTGGGTGTCATTCTCTGGGTTAAATATTGGCGTCAGCCATTGTTGATTTGGACCAGTTCAATACTCGTAGGTTTGATAGGCATTCTTTTCCATTCATGGAATTTTTACAGTTCCACAGTGTCACAAAACAACAATAATGCCATGATGTCACAATAAGACGTTACAAAGACAATTTATCAATACTGACCACAGTAGCAACGTCATAGCGTTGACCCTGACGTCACAATAGAAAATGACAACCTCCCACTCCTATGCACATATGGGAACAGTCCCCCTCAGCCTTGGCGACGTCAAAATTTAACCCAGAGAATGACACCCAAAACAGAAAATGTTTCAAACAGATAGTTCTACTGAGTGCTGTTCGGTAATATTTTAACTGAATACTATAATATTTGCATTGTACTAGTGACGTAAGTTTCAGAACACAACAATATATATTTTTCCAAAAATCGGACAAAACGTTCTCAATAGATTAGTTGGGACACACAATAGAGAGAGCATTTCAGTACACCTCAAAAAAATGAAACCTGGACGGGTATCCTTCATCTCGAGGGGACGCAAGTTCGATTCTTGCTTTCATTATGTGAGTATGTGTTGGACATGTGATCTTTAAATTTTATTATCATCAATACACCTAAACGGTATAGTTCAACCCCACCCCAGCCCATTAGATGTCCCTTCACCTCACCTTCAATTTGATACCTCACTCGACCCCATTGGTCCATTAGGGGCTCTCCTAGCTCCAAAAAGGCTATTTTCATACCCTTTTGGCCGCCGCGCATGCGCAGAATCACCCTAATTCAACCCCACACCCAGCCCATCAAATGCCCCTTCACCTCACCTTCAATTTGATACCTCACTCCACCCCATTGGTCCATTAGGGGCTCTCCTAGCTCCAAAAAGGCTATTTTCACACCCTTCGGCCGTCGCGCATGCGCAGAATCACCCTAATTCAACCCCACACCCAGCCCATTAGATGCTCCTTCACCTGACCTTCAATTTGATACCTCACTCGACCCCATTGGTCCATTTTAAAAAAAAAAAAATTTTGGCTATCCCCTAGCTCCATTAAGGCTATTTTCACACCCTTCGGCCACCGCGCATGCGCAGAAGGCCGATAGTTCAATCCCACACCCAGCCCATTACATTCCCCTTCACCTAAGCTTCAATTTGATACCTCACTCGACCTCATCGGTCCATTTTTAAAGAAAAAATTGGGGCTATTCCATCCACCTTGCTTACTCCCTTGTCCCCCCCTCTCCCCCCATTTCCCCTTTTTTCAAACCCTTTTTTAATTGCTAAAAAAACATAGAAAATGAAAAAGATTTTTTTTGGCTCCATGAATCTTTTTTTCCTTTTTTATTAAATGTTAAAAAAAAATTTTTTTGGCTATTCCATTTCCCTCCCCCCCTCCCCTTGTCCCCACTTCAATAATTTCAAAAAATGTACCAAAAATTTTTTTCTTTGGGAAAAGGATGATGGAAGTTAGTGTTAATTTTTGTGCTTTGTTGATAGAAGTTTCTACTTCCGGAAAGATGGGTTTTCTGATGGGTTAGTCCAAAAAAAAGGGAGCAACAACAACAACAACAACACAGATTACAGATCAATCCTTTTATTATGCGTGAACAACATAGAAATGCATGTACTGACCTGTCTGTGGGAGGTTTCCCACAATGGCGTTCACCTTCGCGTCTTTTCGTGTACGTCCGTGTCTTTTCGTTAAAGTCCGTGTATCTTCGGTAAAGTCCGTAGGCATTGGGCAAGGAAGCTTTTTCCCGAGACCGAATCACCGCCAGACATGACTGCATCACCGCGGATGAATACATTCTTGCACTCACTCACACCACAGGTCGAGTGAGGTATCAAATTGAAGCATAGGTGAAGGAGCATTTAATGGACTGGGTGTGGGGTTGACATATCGATAAAAAATGGATATGACCTTGAACTGATCACGTGACCTCCCCGTGAGGGAAAAACCCCAGAACCAAGTCAGTACATGCATCCCATAGTCCCAGGTCACGCCCGATTCACGCAGACCGGAAGTGACGTCATACACCTGCGCACAACCGTGATGGAAAAAACCCAGAACCAAGTCAGTACATGCATTCCACACAGGCAGAATGCAGGCAGGCAGACAGGAAGGCAGGCAGGCACTCACACTCACACACGACATAAAAACTGGCCGCCATCTTGTACCCACCTCCCACACGACACAAAAACTGGCCGCCATCTTGTACCCACCTCCCACACGACACAAAAACTGGCCGCCATCTTGTACCCACACCACACGACACAAAAACTGGCCGCCATCTTGGTCCCACACTCACACACGACACAAATTGTACCCACACCACACGACACAAAAACGGGCCGCCATCTTGTACCCACATCTCCCACGACACAAAAACTGGCCGCCATCTTGTACCCACACCACACGACACAAAAACTGGCCGCCATCTTGTACCCACACCACACACGACACAAAAACTGGCCGCCATCTTGGTCCCACCTCCCACCACACACAGACCACGCCTCCCACTCCTCACCAGCCAATCACAATCACGCTTACATACCACTAATTGTGACGTCAGAGTTACATCCGGGTGAAAACATTGCCAGATCACTCTTTGTATACTACTACCGCCAGTGCCTCAGTCCAGCTAGCGGTTCCACTAACGGGTAACCACCAGTACCTCAGACACACTTATACACAAGCATTGCTACTGACGACCAGTGCACCAGACGGAATCACATATGTCGAGTTTACACAAAATCACTTTCGTTCTTTCGTTTGTCTTCAATACTATTAATGCACTGAACAAGACCTGCATCGTAGTGTTATATAATGTACGGTCAACAAATCAATAAGTAACAACCGTGAACCACATACATGTAGTACATCTATTGCACTCAACGTTAATACATTTGATAGTTTGGACCGTTCCCATAAATGTATTTTTCCAACAAAACGTCTTCTGTTTCTGGTTTATATATGATATATATCCAATAACACACTAGAACAGAACAATATTCTCCTAACTGTGGAGTGGCAAACCTATACTTATTAAAAATGAAATGTGTCTCTAAACACATTCACACATTGAAAGGAATGTCGCCTGGACCCGTTATAATCAAAAGCAAACATTGTCGTATTTACTAGGTGAAATGTAGGGCATAGTTTGAGCACGAATCTTGACAGTTGAAAAGTCGTCTTACAGGTTACATTGCAGTACAGTTCGTGAAAACAAAAATCATATCTATTTTTCAAGTTACGTATCCAGAACAAACTAGCGTGTACCGCTACTAATATACATATACTGCTATCAGTAAAAGTGGAGAGACAGAAATTTGAATACGGCTATATCTTTGTTATATACTAATGCCATTTGGAAAGCAGGTAACATTTATAGCCAATTATTTTTAGGATGTCACTTTCTTGGTAAAGCCCAATAAAGGCCAGTCCCGTGCCATACTCGAACCCCCGCGGTCTGAGAGTTCGGCACCAAACCATCTAACCATCCAATGCTCGGAGTCATTTACTACCCCTTAACAGACTGAATAATAGCACAGCTCCTGAACACGAAATTATATAATTGGACATATATGTGTATGGCGTTATATGACTTCGCAAAGATACATAAGGCAAAACAATGCATCAGCTGATAGTGGAGGTCACAACCCACCATTAAATCTTGTGGGGGTCCAAGACTGTAATCAGTACTTGACTTCCGGCGAACATTGTTTGTTCAGTAAACATGTACCTGGCTTGGCGAGAAATGGTTTGTGGTTTATTTAAATATGTTTCCATAATATTCATGCTGATTATTTTATATGTATGAGGGAAAAACTCCGACTACCTGGTTTGGTGGGTCATTTGTGGCGGCGAATATCAGAGATTATAGTTTTCCAAGATGTTCTCGGCTGATTTACTACGTATAGTATTAAAGTAATGGTTTGTGAACGGCAGTCATTAGATTTTGTGATTTTGGCTGTAGGAGTGTTCTCCCCTGAATTGGTCCTCGGCATGCGTCATGGCTTCAGCCCACTAAAAGAATTGCATTCAGGGCCATATTCACCTGGCTGATTCCTGAACAAGAAAACTTATTGATGCAGATGCATCAATGCCGGCGGAAACGTTTGTAGCTTATAATCTGCGTATTACAAGCCGATTGCAACTGGTGAATACAGGTCACGATGCACATTATGGTAAAAAAAAACGTCGATTTGTTTGTTTTCCTTAAAGGTTTGACTAATGTAGTTCGCGCAAGAACCCATCTGGAAAGTGTGGGGTTAGCCGGAAGTTAAGTGCTTGCTGGCAAAATGTGCATATGAACCGCATGTCAAACTAGGACTTTGAAAGTAATGTTCTCCGGTTGACGTATTAAGTCACTTCATATAGCCTGATGTAAGAGATCGCGCTGTGGCATTATACGGGACCCATCATCAAGCCACTATTTCTTTATTGATGTGTGTCATTGTGAATTAAGCCTAGATCGACTTTCTCTACACATCAATCCTGTCCGCGTGTTTTACTGTTTCAAGTTTTTAGTAACTCGCAGTTCAATCTCAAACATTTTGCTGCAGACGTACACATGGTACAGGTGAATAACTTGATCATGTATGGTCATCGATTTGGTCTCTCAGCCGTAATAAAATAGTACTAAAGGACATTTATTCGATGAATTCATTATAACAGAACTAATATTAATGTGTTAACTACGAACGGGTGATACAGTCCTGTCGTTTTACGATATGAAACTAGTTGGATCACTCCACGGCACGTCTGTGAAGTATGGCTCGAGAAAACATCTGTTACTCGTCCAATATCAAGATGGCCGCTCCCATGTTTACCGAATTCAGATATCCGGCGGCGCTGCGCCGTCGGAAATTAAATTTAGTTTCATCTTTGGCAGGAAGTGGCTTTGTTTAATTCAATCGCTACGAGCTGATAAATATTTCGTCAGTGGTTGCCAGCTGAACATTTTCGTATCATCTCCATTTGATCACACGACATCATCAGATCATATGCCTATTTCTTTCCTGTTCTCAGCCTAGCTATAAACATATCAAGCTGAACATAGCGTTAGTCTATGCCTACCGCTATCGGGCATGATAAACGTACCGACGCGAAGTGCACAACAAATGAAAATATGCCACTCTCACAGTCCCGAATGCACGCCAATTTCCACAAACTAACGTGTCCTAATTCCATTCACGTATCAAAGCATCATCCGAACGCATACCACGATCATACGTAGAAACTTCTGCTCGTAGCCATGCGAGAACGGGGCTTATTTGCGTGTATTAGGGTGTGTTCAAAATGGGCACAGACGATTGGCCCCGTATAGGAGGCCATCGGACCAGTCATACGCCGAGTACTATGCAGCAAAGAAACACCTCCTAACAGAACAATCTTTGCCTCATCGAAAGTGAGCGGTAGTGCCTGATAGCACAATGATTTACCTCGTCCTATTCTAACACATATCAAGATCTCCTTACTCTTCTTAAAACAGTCGATCTCCCTCTTCTAAACGTCATTTAATGCTTCAATATGAAACTTCTCAGCGATTTCCTCAAACATGTTGCTTGACCCCATCTTGAAGATACAACCGACGAGCATATGAGACAGACGATTTCATTGGCCAGCAAGGAGAACAGCTTCGAACAGGATTATCTCCCTCTAGATATTGGTCTTTTTCGGCTGATAGGAGGCGCCGTGTGAAATACATGCAGAAGCATAGCGATAAGCTAAGGGTAGTGTTGAGTGAAACGTGGAATGCCCTTAGCAAGCTAAGATGGTATCAAAGTTAATAGCAACAAAAACTTGCCTGTGTTCAAAATCCAACCGTGAAGAATCCGAAACGGAAACACGCCATGCTTGTTGTTTACTCTCTCCTACCTGTTGTTGAAGTCGACGGAGGAGTGCTTTTTTTTGTCGTTTCCAAATTCGCGCCTTCACTCTCGGATAAAATTTACCCGGAGAACTAACAGAAGAGAGGCGAAGTCAGAAATCGGTGTGACACGTGTTGCATGTTCCCTTATTCATCTAATGGCAATTCAGTTCGATTCAAACTGAAATTCGGTACTTGTTCCGGAGATAGTTGCCTATTGGTTCATATCACCCAAACATGCTAATATGTTATTGGACTTCCCTGGATTTCAACAGGTTGGAGATAGTAAAGAACATGCATGACGTGTTTCCATCTTGGTTTTTTTCCACGAATGGATTTTGAACAGAGGCAAATATTTGTTGGAATTAACGTTGGTGCATGAATGGAACGACACATCAGTTTGTGGAAATTAGCGTGCATTCGGGTCTGCGAGAGTGGAATTTCGGGGCATATTTTTATTAGTTGTGCACTTCATGTCAGCACGTTTATCAAGTTCCATACCGGAAGGCACTGACTAACGCTGTGTTAAACTTAGCTATTCTCAGCCTTGTGATAGTAGTGCTCAGGCACATCATAGTGGCCCCCTAGTAGCTTTATGATGTTTAATCTAGCAAGAAAATTCTCACTATGCTGTTTGGTAGTAGGTACCGACATACATCTTTCCAGATAGGGTGACCATTCCTGAAGGTGGCCTACTATGGAGATATTGAGCCAAAAAAGTAGCACTGGCCTCATGAAAGAAAACTCCTTATTTTTGGGGAGTAGGGGTGTCCAAATGATCCTACGTTTTTTATTTATCAATTTAACTTACTATATTTGGTATACGTTGAAAGCATAAGGATTGGTCTTGTTACCTGAATGAGTTAGATTTTGATTCGTTCAAACATTATGTCAGTAGAGGTCAAAATGTAACGACCTACTTTTTTCTTAAAAAACCGATATATCGCGTAATGGGGATCGCCAGCCACACTAGTTGGCGCTAGTGCTCCGGCAGGTAAAAAATACTTGGCGTCACAAAACGAACATTTATAACGTTGTTGCATTATGACTTAAATGACTTATATGTTGCCTTTGTGATGTCCAGAAAAACGACATGGGCATGCGCCATTTACCTTTTGCACACGTAGCCACCTGGCGTCAGTTCGAGCTGGCGAACCCCATTGAAGTGCCTTAGAGATTTCTAAACCATTGTTGTATACGTTTGAACCTGATTATATTGAAGAATGGTGACTGGGGCAGTTTTTAAGCCTAACTCTGACTATTAGACAGGAGGAAAATTCAGTTGAGGCATTTCGCATTTCGTATTACAAGCTGGGAACAAGTAGTTTCTGGGTAAATGGAGGGTGCTGAATCCGAATCTGCTTGTTTTCAGAATATCTCTATGATGCTTAAGTGTCAAAAATCTTTGATTTACCTTAATGGCAAATTAACCTGGGAATTTCGGGTGACGCAATGCTGATCTAGGAAGACCGTTTTCCCCAAAACATAGCTTTGTTATCATTAGGCTGATAGACACAAAACTTCCCATAGTACCAATTTAGCTATTATTCTAACCGAATGTGCAATCAAGCTTTCATTATTTGTCCTGACGACGACACAGTGACGTCATACGTACACCAGCTATTCCAGGTATTTTTTTTCTTTCCTTATTTTTGAGGGTAGTGGTGTTCAAATTATCTTAAGTTTTTTTATTTATCAATTAAACTTCATATATTTGATATACTTTGAATGACTTAGATTTTGATTCGTTCAAAAATTCTGTCAGTAGAGGTCAAAATGTAATGACCTACGTTTTTCTTCAAAAATCGATATATCCCGTGATTGAAGTGCCTTAGAGATTTCCAAACCATTATTGTATACGATTGAACCTAATTCTGTTGAAGAATGATGACTGGGGCAATTTTTAAGCCTAACTCTGACTATTAGACAGGTGTAAAATTCAGGAATTAAATACCCCAGGAAAAAGTTGTTGAGGCATTTCGTGTTACAAGCTGTGAACAAGTGTTTTCTGGGTGAATCGAGGGTGCTGAATCCGAATCTGCTTGTTTCCAGAATATCTCTACGATGCAAAAAAAAAATCGTTAATTAACCCTATTGGCAAATTAACCTGGGAATTTCGGGTGGTTCAGTTCCGATGTAGGAAGACCGTTTTCCCCTAAACATATCTTTGTTCTTAGACTGACCGAGAGAAAACTTCCCAAAATGTAAAAACTATTATTCTAACCGAATGCGCAATCAAGCTTTCACTATTTGTCCTGACGGCGACATAGTGACGCCATACGTGCACCAGCTATTCCAGGTTTTTTTCCCCTTTTTCCTTTTAAATCAATCAATTTTGAGTGTTCTGGCATACGTTCACACTAAATTCGGACAATGGACATGACTTACCTCAGGGTAACCCAGTGATATCCCCATAAGACAAGATCAGATAAGCTTTATTTAACGTCGGTTTGTTTGCAAAATATACAACATTAGCTCTATTGTGCTTTTTATACCGACTTAAACAAAACAACATGCAATAAAAAACAATCGTGAATATCATACAGACAATAAAATTGACATTGTGCTTAAAACTCATTTACTATTTATGTGCGTATTTTTTCCTTTTGGAAAAATATAGGTTACGTATGTATGCCATTACCGAATGTTACATTGCTCAATGATATTAAATATTAAATATATTAATTATACACAAATTAGATAGGATCACAGATTCTGATGTATAGGCTGAGCTTTAGAAATATCTCAGTATAAATCTTCGAGGCTAGACTTCACTTTTGGCACATTGCACACCTACATTTATTTCTACAGCAAATCTTTAGAATACTTTTAAAATCACTAAATGAAGTTTCTGTTCGGGCATTGTCAGGCAAATCATTCCAAATTTTAGAAGCCTGATATCTGAAGCTTTGCAGTCCATGTTTCGTAGTTATTGGCTTGGGCACTACTAAAAGATTATGATATCTAAAATCATACTGAGTGTTTTTCACCTTGATTAAGTCATGTGAATAGTCAGGGTTGGTTTTATGAAGTATCTGAAAACTTCATATATATCTTCATAGATATCAGCTTATGCAGAGGACAGGCGTCTGCCTTGGTGATAAGAGCATCATAAGATCCTGTAAAATCCTTAAAAACAAATTTCAACGGGACTCGGCCAATTTTTTCAGCACTAAAATTTGTGCTATTCCAAGATAGTGTTATCCCAAAATAACGAAAATAGTGTACGTAAAAAATTTCAAGGCTATATGGCATGGGATATAAGCGACGCTCACACGGACCGCCTGTTATTACTTTATACGACATCAATGACCTTTGTGACAGTGGAGATGAATATATTATGACGTCTTCCTATATGTAATTGAGACCCGGTATACATGATGAAGCAACTGTACTGAAGTTTCATATGGAGATAATTACAAAGTTATTTCAAGCGTAATATATTATCGATATCATGGAGAAATCGTAGCCATTTTGTAGAGTTCAGTTTGTTCCACATGCTACAAAAAAGAAAGTTTATGGAGAGTTAACTATTGATTTTTGACAAGCTCCAAATTAGACGACTAATTAAAATGGACAGTCTTTAATAAACGTATACTGCTATCAGTAAAAGTCGATACGGCTATATGTTTATTTATATACTAATGCCATTTAGAAAGTAGGTAGCATTTATAGTCAATTACTTTTAGGATGACCCTTTCATGGTAAAACCCAATATAGTGCTGGATGGGCCAGTCCCGTGCCACACTCGAACCCCCGAGCCCTCAGAGTTCGGCACCGAATCGCCAGCCGCTATAGAAACTCGACCTCCTAACCTTCCAAAGTTCTGACTCTAGATTACGTGCCTTTACTACCCCTTAACAGACTGAATAATCGCACAGCTTCTGAACACGAAATTATATATATATCTCCAAAATAATTGGAGTCGACATACATGTCTGTGGCGTTATATGACTTCGCAAAGATACATAAAGCCAAATATTAATGCATCAGCTGATAGTGGAGGTCACAACCCACCATTAAATTTTTTGGGGGTCCAAGACTGTAATCAGTACTTGACTTCCGGCGAACATTGATTGTTCAGTATACATGTACCTGGCTTGGCGAGAAATGGTTTGTGGTTTATCTATAAATGTTTCTATAATATTTAACTCTCCAAAATGTATGCTGATTTTTTTTATATGTTTGAGCGAAAAAACTCCGGCTACCTGGTTTGGTGAGTCATTTCTGGCGGCGAATATTGGGGATTATAGGTTCCTCAAGATGTTCTCGGCTGATTTACTACATACTAAAGTAACGTCGATAGTGGTTTGTGAACGACAGTCATTGGATTTTGTGATTTTGCCTGTAGGAGTGTTCTCCCCTGAATTGGTCCTCGGTATGCGTCATGGCTTCAGACCACTAAAACAATTGCATTCAGGGCCATATTCACCTGGCTGATTCCTGAATTAAATTTAGTTTCATCTTTGGAAGGAAGTGGCTTTGTTTAATACAAGCTGATAAATATTTCGTCAGCGGTTGCCGGCTGAACATTTTCGTATCGCCTCCATTTGATCACACGACATCATCAGATCATTCCTCCTCTGTTCTCAGCCTAGCTATATCAGTTGAACATAGCGTTAGTCTGTGCCTACCGACATCGAGTATGATAAACGTTCTGACGCTAAGTGTACAACAAATGAACATATGCCACGAAATTCCACTCTCACAGACCCGAATGAACGCCAATTTCCACAAACTGACGTGTCGTTCCATTCACGCATTGAAGTTAATTGCAACAAACACTTGCCTATGTTCAAAATTCAACCGTGAAGAATCCGAGACGAAAACACGCCATGATTGTTGTTTACTCTCTCCTATCTCCGACGGAGGAGTGTTTTTTTTTGTCGTTTCCAAATTCGCGCCTTCACCCTCGGATAAAATTTACCCGCAGAACTAACAGAAGGGAGGCGAAGTCAGAAATCGGTGTGACACGTGTTGCATGTTCCCTTATTCATCTAATGGCAATTCAATTCGATTCAAATTGAAATTCGGTACTTGTTCCGGATATTATTAGTTATACGTCGCCCTTCTGGGGTAATACGGGATGAGATTTGGTTTCTCTCGCCATATTTTTCCGAGGCGCAGCCGAGGAAAAATATGGCGAGAGAAACCAAATCTCATCCCGTATTACTATATATCATATCTCAGAGCATTAAGAATCACTTTGGACTTCAAGGCCGACATAATGGAACGGACTTCGATCGGACTTGCACTGGTTTCAGAACGATCCACAGCATGCACCGGAAAAAATGAACACAAAGACAAATGTATCATTTTTACAATCCTCATCTTTAAAACGTACTAAGGGAGGAGCAAAGATAACGATAACATATACTGTAATCCGTGAACAATGAACCCGGTTTCCGTGTGAAATACCGGTGGGCTTCGGTGATAAAGAATGAACAATCTAACTTCAAATTCAGCTTCATCTCTTATGTTCTATTCTGAAAATCAGAAACGTATAAAATACTGGAACATTAAGCTTAATCTCAATTTCATATTTAATATTTAATAGCCATCAACGAGTATAATATCTAGATTATATACCTTTTGTTAATAAATACATCGAAAGACCCGTTCCGGATTCACATCTGTTGCGTGGATATGTAAGTTTCAAATACACGTGTGAACTGTTACATTTCCATTCTGTCTATAATTCAACACCGTGTCACTCGACAGTGTCACTTGTGTCATGTTTCCATAACATCACACAGGAGAAGGACCAACATGAACTGACTTAAATTTACAGTTCGAGAGAAAAATCGGAAAAATCAAACTGTCCTGCACAATTTGGCAGAAGTATAGGTATTTGCTTCATTTTCGCACGATGATGTTGATTGCATTTATTGTGCAGTTATTGAACATTGGCGCTGAGGGATTTGCGGCGACAGGATAGCTGTGGGAATGTCACACGATGTGGGCGGGACAGCGGTGCTGTCCAATTCACAAACCAGCTGATTAAGATCAAAATCAAAGTCGTCGGCATGACCTTCTGCTCGTACATCCTGGGTGTGTAACACGGCTGACGTGGCATCATTTGACGTGGGTGCAGGGTACTGAGAAGATGATGTCACAGTTTCTGCAGGATGGGGTTTGACAAGAACATTTACTGGAAGTGTATGCGTACCGGTATTCGTCTTTCGGGTTGAACCCATCGTGTCAGGAAAGGCTACTGACGCAACCGTGTGGCCCATTTGCAGTTTCTCGCCATCACTTACTCGCTGGTAAACCGACAGCGACGAGACAGATCTGTGACCTGTGACAGCCATTATTTGAGATGCTGAATAGTTGTTTCTACCAAGGATGGTGATGCCGGTTGCTCGTATACTGTGGTTAGTGTATGGTTCAGAAAGTTTCAGACGAGTGCCCAGGTTGGTCATGAAGGCTGCCAAGCGGTGTTTCCCAATAGGTTTGTTATAATACCAAACTTTATCGTCGTCGAGGAAACTATCAAGCGGGTACTGCCACAAGCGATCACATTTCGGATGGAGTTTGGAGATATAACTTTCGAATGAAGCAACAGGACAGAACGGGGAACCTTCTTCTTCAGGCATGAATCCGGTAACACCCTCTTTTTGCTGGGCCCGGCGATTTTTTGTGAGTTCATCCTCCTTTTTTTCACATACCTCTGCCCAGTTTTCGGGTCCCGCTTGATGATGAATGTGTTTTTTGTCATCTTTTCCATATTCTCCACTCCCCTTCTAAAGAAGAACAGACGTACATCGAACTGAACTTTATTTGCAAGCCCAGTTGGGGTTTTTGGGGACATGAGAACAGACTTGTAGAGTTTACAACGATCGGACTCGTTTATGGGCTCATAATGATCGGTGTCGCCTTTTCCAGATGCCTTCAACTCTGCAAGTGCGGTTTTGAAGCACTCGTTGGCTTCATTAAACTCCGAATTTCTAATCAAATCAAAAGTTTTCAAATACGGTGGGGCCTTCAGGTAACGATTCAGAGAATGTCGAAAGTTTTCGAGAGTGGATGTTTTGTACAATTCTCCGTCTTGTTTTCGGGCATCCAAATAAAAATGACTGAGTACCTCTGCTAACCTCTCGGCCGAGAATCCTTCGAATTCTTCACTCTGTCCCTTCTCTTTCAGGTAATACTTCAAAGTTCTGGCGGACGCTTTGTTCGATTTTGTTGTGTTGCTGGGAATAATATTAGCCCGCTTTTCAACAACTTCATCGTCCGTGTGAGACGCGAAACGTTTGCCTGATTCAGCCATTTTGTTTAGCAGACGATGGAATCTAGTGAACACCTGTTCGTTGCCCTTGGCGACGGGGGCATACGATATATATTCGACCAGCAAGTTGACAATACAGCATCACACATGAGGTCTGTCAGCCAATCAAAAGTCTACATGCTTCTCTGAGATATGATAAAGTTGCCTATTGGTTCGTACCACCCAAACATGCTAAGATGTTATTGGACCTCCGTGGATTTTCAACAGGTCGGAGAGAGTAAACAACAAGCATGACGTGTTTCCGTCTCGAATTTTTTTCACGAATGAATTTTGAACAGAGGCAAATATTTTCGGACAATGGACATGGCTTACCTCCGGGTAACCCAGTGATATCCCCATAAGATAAGATAAGCTTTATGTAACATCGGTTTGTTTGCAAAATATACAACATAAGCTCTATTGAGCTTTTTATACTGATAAACAAAACAACATGCAATAAAAAACAATCGTGAATATCATACAGACAATAAAAATGACAGTGTGCTTAAAACTCATTTACAATTTATGTGCGTATTTTGTTCCTTCTATAAAAACATGGCAGTGTGACTAACGTCACAGGACCTACGAAGTGGGGTAGGCCTTAGGACTCCGACGCGAACTGAACTCTCGGAAATCCCCCCCCCCCCCCAAAGTTGAAATCCTGCCTATACTAAGATGGGCACTGCCCATCAGAGTCAGCAGTGATTTTTATCAACAATCAAGGTTCTGATGCCAACGGTTCTCCTTATTTTGCCGACGAAAGGATTGGATGGACTGACTGACCCACTCACTCATTAAAGGACAATTTGCAAATGAGAGCCTACTTCGTTGGAATATAAGTTACATATGTATGCCATTACCGAATGTTACATTGTACATTGGTGTTAAATATTAAATATATTAATTATACACAAATTAGGTAGGATCACAGATTATGATGTATAGGCTGAGCTTTAGAAATATCTCAATATAAATCTTCGAGGCTAGACTTCACTTTTGGCACATTGCACACCTACATTTATTTCCGCACCAAATCTTTAGAATACTTTTAAAATCACTAACTGAAGTTTCTGTTCGGGCATTGTCAGGCAAATCATTCAAAATTTTAGAAGCTTTGAAGTCCGTGTTTCATAGTTCTTGTCTTGGGCACCACTAAAAGATTATGATATCTAAAATCATACTGAGTGTTTTTTTTTTACCTTGATTAAGTCATGTAAATATTCGGGGTTGGTTTTATAAAGTATCTTAAACGTTTCCTGGGCTATCAGCTTAACTCTCTGCAAATGCAGAGGACAAGCGTCTGCCTTGGTGAGAAGAGCATCATAAGATCCTGTAAAATCCTTAAAAACAAATTTAAAGGCTCGGCGATGAAGCCTCTCAATTTTCGTAGTGTTTCCCGGACTACAAAAATGCCATACCAATGGACAGAATTTAAAGAAAGATAAAATGAAAGCGTGATAAACTGATTTTCGACCGTTTATCGTGAGATACCTTCCTATTCGCCTTAGAACATTTATCTGTCGGGATACCTTTTTTACAGATTTTAAATATATATGTGTTGAAATTTAACAAATAGCCATATGGACATAGCTGAAAATAATATCCCACATTCTAAGCAATATACTGCCGAGAATACAGTTCCCTGATAATCCCCAGAATGTAAATAACAACCACAGCCAGAAAAGGTACACTCAGAAACTGATCATGCAACATCTAAGAAATTTAAGCGGAAAGCGGACAAAATCATTAAAGATGAAATACAAAACTACTGGGGAAATGTCTGTAATACAATAGACTTAACAACAAATTCAAAAATCATTTGGAATAAGCTTCGCCACATCCAGGGTAAAACAACTAGCAGCATTCCTTTATTAAGTCAAACATTCAAGACCAATCACGAAAAGGCAGATTGCTTAGCTGATACATTCGCCGCTAACAGAAGTAAAACGATAACCTAAACCCTGACTTTTCGAAAACTAACACGACGGTGTCCCATTCAAAATGTGGGCATAAATGGCAGAATACTGCGTTATATTACAATTTTTTTTTATCTATCGCAAGATAAAAGTCAGAATATAAACTAAATTATCCACTCCACACAGGCTCGAAAATGGTACGCCCCAAGGCAGCGTCATTTGTCCACTTCTGTTTGGCGTACTCCTCAACGGCCTAGCCAGATCTACATACATCACACCACCCTGAGGTTGAACGATCGCTTTTTGTCGACGACGCAGTTATCTGGAAAAGCGGTCGTTGCATGAAAACACTCAGTAGTATAACACAGCGAACATTAGACACTACATGTATTACGAAATGGGCGTATGAATGGGGATTCAAATTTTCGGCCACAAAGACAACTGGCGTTATATTCTCAAGCATGCAACCATCCTGAAATAGATTTGATCCTGGGTGAAGAAAACATAGAATTCAAAAATAGCGTAAAGTTCCTCAGAATGGTATTTGACCGTAAACTAACATGTACATATCATATAGACCAACTGGTACTCAGATGTGATAAAAACCAAAACCTTATGACATGTATCTCTAGGACAAAGCTTGCTTTCTTAAATTATACCCATCACCTATTTGGTCAAAAATATAGCGAGGTAATACTATACAATACTCTTAAAATAAAAAAAAAATAGCATCAAGCCTATTTGTTGAAGCCAAGGAGAAACCCCTTAGAGGAGCAATCCCTAAAATTCGCCGGAAAAATTCGATTTATTAGATCAAAACATATGTTACAAACTCAACGAATATCTGAATATGAATATCTAAAATATAAATGGTTAGACGAATCTGCACCATTCGGCTGCATTGTTACGAAACTCTTAAAGGAACATAATTTTGAAAATATAAATAATTTCGATCTCGCCTTGAACATCGCCGCCACTGAATATAGGCACCCCTTCGCCCGTCGAAGTTGAACTGTGATTGGTCGTCAGTCTGACATGCGCGACAGATTTAAGATAGGGACTGTCCCAGATCTTAATTAGCAACATGTCAGATAGAGGAGCGGTTATTAACACTGAGTTTTAATCAGATTGAGATTCAAGTTACCCGAAAATGTGTCTGTTTATTCAAGTTAGCTGATAGCTATACTTATTTCACTGCAACGGATAATAGAAAACAGACCCATTCGCTAATTTGTGTGTAGTGTCTCTTTGAGCGCATAATCTCCGTTAAAAAAATTAGAAACCCGAGGTATACCAGAAAAAGTTCACATCATGATAGGACTAGGAACAAGTAAGGTGAATTCAATCACTCGGAAAAAGTAGAAAGAAAATGGTAGAAAGTTTAGAATGACGAAACTACCGGACGGTGGCTATACAAGGTTAACAACACAAAATAAATCAATTCGACGGTTCAAAATAAAGCGACGACGAGATGACAAATCATCACACGGCTTAGGCTAGGAAAAAAAGGTACTGCAACGTAGGGGAAATATCACTCAACGCCAGAAAAACATGGATGAAATACAACACGTACACCTACTTACCTTGGTAAAACATTGCACTCTTTTTAGATTTTTCTATAATAAAATGCCGTAAGAGTGTGTAATTTGTCTTCGATTTCGGAAAATTAACGTTAATCACGTTAATATAAAATGTAGTCACCCATAAAATCTTGGACAAAGGATATCATGTTCTGAATAATCCATTAAAGTCTGAAAATATACTGAATCACGCGTTGGAACAAAAACATTAAGGATATGTGACTTAATCTTGTTACTGAAATAAAATCATTCTATTTGGAAAAGAACACATCTAAATATGGTAATAAACCACTACATTGTATGGGTGGGGAATCTAGTAAGGTATACTTGTGCGTGTATATGTGATGATAAATATTTTGATGTTTGAGTATTACAAGCGTGTTGTCCCTCATTCATTATTCAGCAGTCGTCCCTTACACCCCGATCTTTAACCTTAACTTCAACCTGATGACGTTCATGATCTTGCACCTCAGTTTACTTCCTATTCACCTATGCTGATGACGTCATTCTTCCTGATCGTTGATCATTGACACTGAGGCCCTAATATTACACTACTGTTAAGCATGTCGTACGAATAGACTATTTTCATTGTGGACCTGGGGATTCGTCATGGAATACGGCTGGCCAGTGAACGATATGGCGTTTTCATTAAAACTTTTGGACTGTTCCTCTCGAGCAGACATAAGTGTACTCAAATATGAAACAATGATTTTAAACTGACTTGAATCCACAATTGGAACATGAAAACTACCTGGATGTTGAGATTAATACTGGGATATATAGGTGGAGTTTTCCAGGAAGAGAGTTATAAATTAGTTACAAAATTGAGAAAGGCTGCAATAATAGTGTGATCCGTGGTACTTGAAAATATCTCGGGCGATTATGAGAAGCATATACTGGTATTCTTGAGTATCAGAACGTTCAATTAGCTTTGTTACCGGTAACTGATACAAAAACTCTGCAGTCTACATAAAGCTGTCTGTCTGTCTGATAATTCATCAAAGTTTCTATGCCTGAAAGTGATGAATAGTAGTCACAGTTCTATACTACCGCCAGTAACGACGTCAACATGTTTTTCGGAATCGACCTAAGCGATAGGTTTCCAGATGAATGCCTATGTTTCAAATTAGTCAATCAGCTAAAAACAGCGATGCGAACATGCCACAACGGGGATGTTCGGCGTACCAGATTTATTCAGCACCGAAACATGGTGGTGTGCAAGACTAGATGTAGAATGCAGAAGAAACACATAGCCGAAATGAATACAACCCGACTCGTTAGTCACTGTGTTGATATGTATTAATGTTCAATAGCTCATCAACTCATACACTGTAACTGATGCATTCAGGATGGGAAATATATGAAAACTCAACGGTCGATTCTAATTCGCGTATAATTATCGCGTATTTTTCGATAAGTATTTTTAGTTGGACTTGTCTTCTACCACAAAAAATCTTTGAAAAACTCATTTCGAAAAAAGATAGATAAACAATACCTATCTCATCTACAGTAATCAATAATATTCTTTCCTATAAATATATACACTTTCATAATCGATAAATCTTACTTCCTATGTCATGGCATTGCAGTATAAAATTAGACACTGAAGATAGTTCTAGAATAATAGAGCTGATGTAAACATGTTTACATTCTGTTCTCTGATTATAATCATAGAATTATCTCGAAGTCGTGACCGATTATCATAATTGCAAATGGCCGATATGAAGAGACCCGTATGACGAGGGTAATTGGTCACAGCGCCATCCACACATAGGCCTGTATACATGCTGTTTTTTGGGTTAATCATTTGGAGCTTTCTAGAACCTGTTGTGATGGTATCTGGGTTAGATCATACGTCCATGCTGTACCGGTGGAAGTTTCTTGATTTGATAGAATAATCTCGAATGCCCGATAGAGTATAAATAGCCGGACGTTCAGTGATCGGAGAGGGATTCTAACCTGCTTCTATGTGGGTGCATTAGATTGTGCTACTGGATATTACCTTAGCCTGAGATTACTGACTGCTGGATTGTATATTCCTGTGAATTGACTCTTGGCGCTGTATTATCTACGTGATTGAACTGACGGAAACTGGACAACAGCTGAGCGGTGTGGACTATAAAAATACAGGAACGCGATTTCTGCGCGTCGGCACAGACTGCATAGAGATTTGCACTTAGTACGGACTGTGAGAGATACACCGGTATAGCATTGAACAGTAAGACTATATTTCTCATTTATTTGCTGTATTGACCTAACTTAACTATATGATTTTGGTATTCTAAATGTATATTTGATTGTTAATCCCTGACACCACAATTGTTTTTCTGTTGCGTTTTTCCTATTATCATTTAGACGTAACAGAAATTGGGGGCCTGTCCGCGAGCTTTGTTTACATTCCAACTTTGCAACATAGTTCTAAATATATACATTGTCTGAATTTGTGAAATCAAGGAGAGTAGTATATTATCAGCATGTCATTTGACCC
This sequence comes from Hanleya hanleyi, assembly GCA_036873755.1. NCBI lineage: Eukaryota > Metazoa > Mollusca > Polyplacophora > Lepidopleurida > Hanleyidae > Hanleya > Hanleya hanleyi. Next base: position 26,092 of record JAVTVY010019160.1, read on the forward strand.
AGCACAGTTTGTCTTAGAGCCTAGTCAGGAGGAATTTAACTAACTACGCAAAGAGGATTTGTTCGCGCTGTGTAAATTCCTACAAATTAAAGTTAAAACATCTTGGAGAAAGCAACAAATTAAGGAACTCATTATTAAACATTTTGTTACCAAACAACTTTGGGATGAAAGTGATTTTGATTTAACTGAGGAAACAGCTGGTGATTTGGAAATAAGAAAATTACAATTGCAATATCAGCTGGAATTAAAGAAATTAGAATTAGGGGAAAGAGAGAAAGACAGAGCATTAGAGAGAGACAGCTTCAGTTAGAGAGAGAAAAGTTAGAAAAAGAGGAAAGAGAGAAAGAGAAAGAAAGACAGTTTCAGTTAAAATTGAAGCATATGGAATTACAGTCGCGAACAAGTCCTCCTACATATGCACCTGTACAATCACAATCAAAATTTGATGCGGCTCGTCAAATACGTCTCGTCCCATCATTTCAGGAAAAAGAAGTTGATAAATATTTTCTGCATTTTGAGAAAATTGCTGAAAATTTAAACTGGCCAAAAGAAAATTGGATTTTACTTCTTCAAAGTGTTTTGATCGGAACGGCAAGGGACATTTACACTCAATTGACGGTAAAACGAGCATCAAATTATGATATAGTGAAGAATTTAATCCTTAAAGGTTATGAATTAGTTCCTGAAGCCCATAGACAAAAGTTTCGTAGTTGTGAAAAAGGAAACTCCCAGACTCATGTAGAATTTGCTCGTTCAAAAGAATAGTTATTTGATAGGTGGTGTGCTTCGGTTAAAATTGACAACAACTTTGAAAACTTTAGACAGCTTATGCTGGTAGAGGAATTTAAAAGGTGTATCCATGGTGATATTAGAACATTTCTTGATGAAAAGAATGCCAACACTTTAGACCAAGCAGCCCGATTTGCTGATGAATACGCTCTGACACACAAATTATCATTTGTCAATGCTGTTAAGCCAAGTTCAATCCAGTCTAATCTCTCAGGTAACACACCCAGTTCTTTCCCAAGGCCTAAAACTTTTAACCCATGCTACAAAGGTCAAACGTCAAACACAAAGTCTCAGTCACCCACTTTTAACACTCAAAATAAGTCTCCCCTTTGCAGCTTTTGCAAGAGGGACGGCCATTTAATGGCTGATTGTTTTAAATTGAAAAGAAGACAACAACATCAAGCCTTTCAAAAGCTTAGTGCTTTCCTCACTTCAAGATCTATATCCAAACAGGTTAGTGACTTTCATAATGTATATGACGTTAAGATGGCCAAGGACACTGTTCCTATTAGTTTTATCAAGGATAAGGTTGACAGTTTTTCAAATCCTGTTATGGAGATTTTTCAACCATTTATCCACAATGGTTTTGTGTCACTTTCAAGTGATTTATCTAATGCTACTCCTGTGAAGATTTTGCGAGACACGGGTGCATCCCAGTCTCTTTTGTTGGCAGATATTTTGCCGTTTCCTGATTCTTCATCTGCTGGCAGTAATGTCCTGATTAAAGGGGTAGATTCTGTAAATTATACATCCGTTTCGCTCCATAACGTTCATCTGTCTTCTGACTTGATTTCTGGACCTGTTACGGTGGGTATTAAAGGTAGTTTACCATTTGAGGGTGTTCAATTACTTCTTGGCAATGATCTTGCGGGAGATACGGTCGGCGTTAACCCGATTGTAATTGACAAGCCTTGTTTGGATCAGATTCATGATCCAGTTGAAGACGAAATTCAAAGTTTGTATCCTGCTTGTGCAGTTACTAGAGCCATGAGTAAATCGGCTGAGGAGTCTGAAAAGTCTCTTAAAGATGACGTCATCGATGACGTTCGTTTGACTGACACTTTCGTGTGTTTAAATGATGAGGCTGATAAGCCACATTTTGATAGCAAATTGGGATGCTCTAATGACAAATTTTCAAAATCACAGCTGGTTAATAAACAGCATTGTGACAAGGGCATTTCCAAGTTGTCTCTTAAAGATGACGTCATCGATGACGTTCGTTTGACTGACACTTTCGTGTGTTTAAATGATGAGGCTGATAAGCCACATTTTGATAGCAAATTGGGATGCTCTAATGACAAATTTTCAAAATCACAGCTGGTTAATAAACAGCATTGTGACAAGGGCATTTCCAAGTTGTTTGACAGGGCAGTAGATGAGTGTGATGTAACTCAAGAGCCTTACTACTTACTTTTGTAAGAATGGTGTTCTTATGCGCAAATGGCGACCGCCAGATGCGTCACCTGATGATGAGTGGGCAGTTAAGTATCAGATTGTGGCACCAAAGTCATATCGTTCAGATATCCTCAGACTAGCCCATGAAACACCTCTTTCAGGTCATTTAGGTGTTAACAAAACATACTACAAAATTCTAAATCATTTCTATTGGCCAAATTTAAAGAAAGATGTAGGTCATGCCACGCATTTCAAATGGTAGGAAAACCTAACCAAACCATAACAAAGGCCCCTCTACAACCAATTCCTGCATTTGAGGAAGCCTTTAGAAGGGTGATTATAGATTGTGTTGGTCCATTACCAAAACCAAGGTCAGGCAATCAATACATATTAACAATCATGTGTGCTTCAACCAGGTTCCCTGAGGCCCCATTCCTTTGCGGGATATTAAGGCAAAAACTATTGTTAAGGCCTTAGTTAAGTTTTTCATACTTGTCGGCCTACCCCAGTCTGTTCAATCTGATCAGGGATCTAATTTCACGTCAGGAATCTTTGAACAAGTCAGGCATGAATTGGGAATAAAGCAGTACAAATCATCTGCATACCACCCAGAAAGCCAAGGCGCATTAGAAAGATTCCACCAAACATTAAAGAACATGATTAGGACTTATTGTTTTGACACTGAGAAAGACTGGGATGAAGGCATACATTTGTTATTGTTTGCTGTCGGAGAGTCTGTTCAAGAATCTTTAGGCTTCAGTCCATTTGAATTAGTCTTTGGTCATACAGTAAGAGGACCCCTTAAACTGCTAAAGTAAAAGTTCCGAGACAGTGGTCTTGAAAACCTGCTTGGTAGAGGAAAACAGCATTTCAGATTGATGATTTTTTTGTTGAATTGGACGTCTTGCTATTTCAAAAATGTCTGCTGCTGGTGCCCCCTCCCCCTTGGTTTCCATCCCAAAGTTTTAGTCATAGCAATTGGACAAAAAAGGAAAAATCTCAAGCCACTTGTGATCTTGCAAAAAAGAATTATTCGTATAATAGCGTCCAGTACTAAATATGCACACTCTAATCCCTTAATGAAACAGCTGAATGTCATCCAGCTAAATAAAATAAATGATTACCTGGTGTTATCATTTACCCACAGATTTTTTAATAATCCTCTCTCCATCTCAATCAAATATTCAAATTACTTTACAAAACTTTCTGAAGTCCACTGTTATCCAACCCGTCAAGCCAATCTTAATCTTTATAGGCCACGAGTGCTGTCCAACTTATCATTTTATTCAACGAAGTCGAAGGCTCCGCGTATTTGGAACGTCTTGCCTCTGCATTTAAAGTCTTGTCTATCCCAGTCATTTTTTAAAGCCCACCTAAAAGTCTATCTTATATAACACCTCAGTGTATATTGTTTAACAATAAGATTTTCGAAGGTGCATTCAATTTTCTTTTCGTCTTTCATCGACATTGCACTAACTTCCAATGCTGTAGACATGTGACAATTTCCTCTTTTAAGTAAAATCGTTATTATTTACTTAGGCCACCGAGCTCAAACAACATTTTTTTTAAAATTATATTATAATCAGAGCTCAGCAATGTGACTCAGTCTATTCACCATTATATTATTTAATTTTTGTATATTTATTTCCTGCCAATATGATATTATACGTATTAGTATTTGGGATATAACAAACCCTCTGGGGTTTTATTCCCGCCAATCTCAGTTGTTCAACAATAATCTCTGCATATATATATACTCTTATATTGTACATATTGTATGGTGATTAAAGATTCATCCATTCATTCAACATAAAAAATAGAAAAATAGGACCGAAAATAGTCCGAAAAATGACTTTCGAGAAAATGACGTCACTGTGACGTCAAATTGACGGCCATCTTTAGAATAGATTTTACATTTTCTGATAGAGCTTGATTTCAATATATAGTATGCAAAGTTTCAGCCCTCTAGTCTCGGGGATAACAAAAATATGAACGGTTGCCGAAATACCATCTCCCAATTTGCATGACACACCCGAATACGCACATACCGGAGTTAACCTCAAAATGACATTAAATGCTCAAAGCCCAGCTGGTCCATGTGTGAAAGTTTGTCAGTTACTTGCCGAAGGGCGGTGGTTCTCTCCGGGTGCTCCGGCTTCTTCCACCAACCAAACTGACTGTCACCATATGAGTGAAACAAACTTGAGTGTGACATTAAGCCAAATTCTCTCCCTCCTAAATGCTCAAAGAAAACCTGGCACCAAACTTTTTCTATTTCACAACAACATAACAAATAGGAATTCACATGGTGCCAACAATTTACACGCCAAAACTACTCGAGCATATTTTGCGACAATTGACCCCACACTATCATGTAGTCTCTCACAATATGTGTCGGACTTTCGCACCAGGTTGACTAAAGCGCGTGATTTGGCCATGTCAAATTTAAAGTCAGTACAAAAAGGTATGAAAATAACCTATGATAAACATGCCCTTAAACGAAGTTTCAAACCTGGTGAGAAGGTACTGGCTTTTCTGCCTATTCCTGGTAATCCACGTAAGGCTAGATATTATGGTCCTTATGTCATTGAAAAGAAATTAAGTGACCTTAATTATGTAATTCAGACTTCTGACAAGCGTAAAAACAAACAGTTATGTCATGTAAATATATTAAAGTTATACATCGACAGAGATAGCACTAACAGTACTGTCCATCCTGTAAGTGTAGTTAGTTCTGACCCTGATAATAATGAAACTTGTGAAGAGCCCATGACAGCGGCGAAATTACAGAACTCTGACATTCTACTTAATTTGGTTTCCAAGTTGTGTCATCTTGAACCAGCGCGTCAGGAAGAACTTCGAACTCTGCTCAGTCAATATGAACATTTGTTTCCCGACATTCCTAGGCGGACTGATACAATTTCACATGACGTCGATGTCGGAGATTCTAATCCAGTAAAGCAGCACCCATATCATTTGAATCTCTTTAAACAAAACTACCTGAAAAAAGAGATTCAGTATTTATTGGACAATGACTTCATTGAACCAAGTAATAGTAACTGGATTTCACATTGTATCCTCGTTCCAAAGCCAGATGCCAGTTACAGGATGTGTACTGACCACAGAAAGGTGAACACATTGACCAAAATAGACACATTCCCTATTCCACGCATTGACGATTGCATTGATGAAGTGGGAAGTGCCAAGTTCGTGTCAAAGTTTGATCTCCTGAAAGGATTTTGGCAAGTTCCACTGACAGATCGTGCGAAGGAGATATCAGCATTCGTCACTGCGGAGGGTCTGTTCCGGTACAAAGTTATGCCATTTGGAATGAAAAATTCCCCAGCCACGTTCCAGCGTCTCATCAGCCGTGTTCCTTCTGGTTTGGAATGATGTGAGACTTACAGTGATGACGTCATTGTCTACAGCAATACATGGGAAGATCATCAACAGAGAATTCGCGCACTGTTCAATCGGCTGAGTTACGCCAAGCTGACAGTCAACCTTGGAAAAGGTGAATTTGGACATGCACGTGTGACATTCTTGGGTCATGTTGTAGGCCAGGGTCAGGTAAAACCTGTAGATGCTAAGGTTAGTGCTATCTCGCTATTTCCAATACCAACATGTAAGAGACAACTAATGCGTTTCTTGGGTATGGCTGGTTACTACAGGAAATGTTGTCCAAATTTTTCAGATATTACTGAACCTTTAACTCGACTCTTAAGAAAGAGGATAACTTTTGTTTGGACCGATGAATGTGAATCAGCTTTTGAAAACCTGAAAGCCATACTCAAAAGCGCGCCAGTTCTTTCAGCACCAGATTTTGATTCACCTGCTGGTGCCGTTTTGTTACAAGAAGGTATAGATGGTGTAGATCACCCAATATGTTATTTTTCACGTAAATTTGGCAAACATCAGAGAAATTATAATACGGACTGCATAGAGATTTGCACGTTAGTACGGACTGTGAGAGATACACCGGTATAGCATTGAACAGTAAGAGTATATTTCTCATTTATTTGCTGTATTGACCTAACTTAATTTGTATATGATTTTGGTATTGTAAATAAATATTTGATTGTTAATCCTTGACACCACAATTTTTTTTCTGTTGCGTTTTTCCTATTATCGTTTAGACGTAACACCTAAAACAATAGTAGCACCAAACTTCAAGTAGGAATGAATTGAACATAAATATATTTATCACATAACTGTGTTGTGATTCAGTAACATAAAGCCATGACGTAAATATCGTATGTAACTAGTGACATAACACTTTCAAACACGCTGATTGGATAATATTAAATTACTACGCCTAGTCGTGACGTCCCTGAACTATTTTCTCCATTGATAAAGTTTTACTACGAAATACTACGTTCACAAGTGCAAAAATACCATGGATTTCTGCAAGACTATCATTTTGTTCACATAAATGCATCGGACTGCAAACTATAAATGTCAATAGCCATACATACAGCAGCAAGGATCGACAATGCATTATTGCGACAGCTTTGAGCTTCATATTTTGTATAGTACCCACGTAGTCTGTCATTGTTGTTTGGCGAATCGAGTCAGCTCGCCATTCTTGGTACCGTATACTATCACATCAGATCTCAGAATTACAGGTTTGCAATATCTGCATGGAGTCTTCCCGAGGTTTGCTTATTTTTTGCAATATATATCTGGATCTTAGAGATTTCAACCGGATTACGTATTCAAAATGATCTTGTCAGCCTGGCATGTCGTCACCTTGCTGAGAGCTCGCCAACATGTCGCGCACGATAGCATGCATTGGACACGAGTGTAACTCGTGGCATGACGTGAAGCAAAATAAATAACGTATGAAGAACAGCTAATTAACAAGTTTTGGAACTATATCGGCTTCACGTATTGCAAGTTTTAAGGATGCGGTGCCGGGTTTTTTTCGCCGAGAAGGAAACAAAGAAAGTAATTTTGAGATAGATTTGCTGATGAAATCTTTCGAACTATTCCATTTATAATTGATTATTAATAGTTATGTGATAAACAGAATCTTACACTCGTGGTCATTTGATATGAAAATTATGACACTCGGTGAGTAAGTTTTTTATGTTGCTCAATAAAGCTCGCAACATATAAAACTTACCCAACTGGTGTCATAACTTTCCTATTAAATAGCCACTCGTGTAAGATCCTCTATATATAAACATAAGCTAATTTCCTGGAAGAGTGAAATGATCACATTTCATACCAGATTTGGCAAAAGTTATCAGGCGATATTTGTACTTGCATACACCAGATGCATGCCATTTTAGAATATCAGTGCCCAACAAGGATATTTTACAATGTCGGTATTGCAATCGTCTCCCTTGCCATAGAGTCGGTGTGGGCCTTTCATCGCTCTTTTCATCTCTATAGATTCTAGTCGTCAGATACCACGTGAAAAGAAAGCGCGGGCTTTGAAAATGGTATTGTTTGTATAATTTCTGCATATAATTTACAGTTTATATTTACATGGTATACTTCTTGTTTAATATAGGAAGACGAATCTTAGTTTACGTTATGCCCTTGTTCGACAGTTAGGGAGAGACTATCCATACATCAGTCATAACATACCGTGTCAGGTGTTTGATTAGAATCTGTAGTTCTCCCCAAGTAAATATTCTGCTGTACAGTAGTCTTACGTCTGAGAAATGATGAGGTAGCTCGTTGTTGCTGTCATCTTCAGCAGTTCTGATATATAGTTCTGAAACTCTCGAATCCCCCGATCATATTATTTACAGTCAACGGATCTTTAAGTGAGTTATTGTTAGTCTATAACAGAAAGTTTTGAAGTCTAGTACGTCACTTTTGAAGAATTACATATACTTGGTTTTGTTCATTGCCCACAAAATCCTCGCATATACATCATGTATTAACTTAACTACGTAATAACGTTAGGTATCTGTGAAGAAATCTCTTGAATTTCACAATGGATATACTTATACATATAAATAATGGCTCCTACGAATATCATATTGATAACAATAATTTCATCTCGTACTCAAGGTTGTCTATGTCTCTAATTCAGGGAGATAAATACATGTGCGGGCGTTTTCGGTTTCGTCTTGTCCTTCGCGTGTAGAATTATACCGATAGCAATATTTTATCTGAAGGACTATCTTGATGGGTTTTATCCGCTTTCAGTCATAAATGCATTTATCATCTCATCGTTACAGAAATGAAACAAAACTCTGATACTACACCTGTAAAGACTCGTTATATACTCGCCTTGCTGTTATGCCATCAGTTTGGACTTCTTGCTGTTATCGCATCGGGTTTGACTTCCAGTCGAGCGCTCTTTTCTAGTTGACACATTGTACTGGTGTTCTTTTTCATCCAGCAATGATTTGGCTGGAGCCAGACAGTCAGCTGTTGACCCGTAGAATGGTGTGTCCAAGTAAATCCATCCATCCATCTATGCACTCTTAAAACGCAAATGTTAGATTTAACATCTAGAGGGTTGGAGGAGGGAAAACATTTAGAAAGTATTGTTTCACCACTTTTAATTGTTGGATGCAACAGCTTAAAATATTGCATTTAAAACTTAAAAGTGGTGAATATAACACTTTCTAAATGTTTTTCTTCCTCCAACCCTCTAGATGTTAAATTAATGTAATAGTTGTAAATGTTTAATATATCTCTTGCATATCGTTCTAATTTACCGAAGAACTCAAACACATCTACTCACACCAACGACAAACTATACACTGATACCATGAAAAATAGATACGATATGCTTTTTTCGATTTGAGAATTATAAGATAGGTAATTTTCTCGAATTTGGCGACACACTCCTCCCAGTTTAGCGACTGCTGAGCCGTGGCGTCACACTGTGAACTGCGTCCGCCATATTTGAGTTTTACAGCATGGGGGTCAGATGGCATGAGACTGTAGATAATCACTGCCGGGTCGGAGCCCCACAAACTACATTGTTGAGAAATTTGACAGCGAATGATTGGGGAATTTATCAGCTGTGATTTTTCAGCAGTTTTGAGAAATCTGATATTTCGAATTCCAGATGAGGCGTAAAATTTTACTTCTTGGTGTTGATTTGTGCCACATTGGGGAAAGCATGGTGGAAGGACACATGATCGGGGGTGAGGGGGGTGGTGAGAAAGCTCCCTGTTTACAAGTTGTTGAATACTATTCGGTAAAAGCGATCAGCTTTCAATGGCGATAAATGGAAATTTCCATTGTGAACTGACATCAAGAGTTTCACAGTTTATGTTCCGCAAGAAGAATATTGTCAAGTGGGTTTATGCATCGAGAGGCTTCTAGAGTTTTGGTGATTTTTTATGCTAATACATAGCAAGTAACGAAGATATTACTATGCGTCATCGATGTGTCGTTGGTGGCTGTAGCAACTCGAATAGAGATGGTTTCAAGCTGCATCAGTGGTCAGAAGGCCAGAAATTGGACGAAGTTCGTCCAAAACTCCCGTGTTCTGAAATCCCATTTCTCTTGGGTGGAAATTTGTTGGATTTGGGATTTGACGTGAGGGCGTCCGAAAATCTGGGGTTGATGTTCTCGATAACTTCTTCGTCGTAAGGCAGGGAGACAGCGGTGCGGCCAGCGCATCTAACGGTGTGAGGTCGCTCGCTGACAGACTAAGGCAGGTCGTTGAATCACCGCTCCTTACGTCGCTGTTACATTCTGGGAGAGGTCTCTCATTTTCACGACAACTGTTTTTTTTCTTCTGTTTTATCAATCCTTTGACATTATGAACTTTCCTATGGGTTGTGTGATGTTATGGGCTTGCTAAGTCTTTCAACCCGAGAGAGATGACTTTCACAATAAACTCTGACTAAGGAAACGCTTCCAAGGGAATAAAGTTACCACTAAGCTTTCCACAAGTCTAGACACTGTTTTATATATAAAGTTTTGTTTATTTACTGGAGAAGTCGATCGTGGTACAGAAGTTAATATACAAAGCAATTCCATAAGCCATCATGTAGAGACTGTATTACAATGAACAACCTATGTTCAAGGGAGACGGATCTTAAAGTCCGAAGACAAGTAGGTGTATTATGCTTATATACTCTAAAACAAAGAAGATACTTGAACCAAACACTTATCCAATCATGGTTACGTGCTACCGTTAACAAATGGAGGTTCACCTTCATTATCATGTGACTTACATGTATTTCTTTTCAAGAGCCCACGCGCTTGTGTAAATATTTAATTAGCTCTATATCAGAATTTAAGCGTTAACAGTTATCCATATAAACTGTTGAAATTGCTCCATGTGGGTTTAATTTATTCCCACTTTAGTACAACTGACGTCAGCTTGAATGGCAAAAACTCGTGGCGAGATATCTCTAACACCTCGAAACGGATCTCTGATTTAACCTCAGGAAACTACCAGTGGCCATGGACAGTCAGCGTTCGGTCAAACATCCTGTTACAGCAAGCAGCAAGAGGATGCTAGGTCCCACGACGAAATGACAGCGATATTTTATAGCGTTATTGGTCTAAGGGGATATACACGAGAGAGGCAACTGCTACTTCATAGGCGCAGAAAGCAAAAGGGTCTTTCCGTCTCCCCGGGTTTTGAGATCAACTCAGAATGGCTGACTCAACGTTGATTGCTGCTATAATATAGTGTCCACACAGTGTAGCATGGAAATTATGTAATCGAGATGCAACCACAATCGACACCTCATGACATATTATCTGCAAACCAAATTTGACGATGCTCTGAAAGCGTCCTCAACCTATTGTCCGGAAACCAAATTTAAACTTTGCTACTAGGCGTCACCGCCTGTAGGTGCAACTGAGCGAAACACAATGCCAAGCGACATCTTATGGCTTGGTATCAGCATACGAACTTTGAGAAGAATCTGAAGAGGGGTCCTCAAGTTATTGCCCGGACATCAAATTTAGATTTTGCCGCCAGGTGGTGCCACCAGTAGGCGGAAGTGTGCAAAACACAATCCAAAGTAACACCTCATGGCATGGTATCTGCATACCAAATTTGAGAAGATCCGAGGAGGGTTATCAAATTATTGCCTGGAAACCAAATTTAGATTTTGACACCAGGTGTCGCCACAGTCCGATTAGCAGGTCTCAAGTTATCGCCCGGAATTCCAGGGGGGCACCACCGCTAAGCAGAAGTAGCTGAAACGCAATCCGAAGCAACATCTCTTGGCAAGGTATTTGCATACTAAATTTGGGAAGTATCCGACAAGCAGTTCTCAGGTTATTGCCCAGAAACCAAATTTAGAAGTTGCCACCAGGTGGCGTCACCTTAACGCGCAAGTGAACGAAAGGGAATCTCAGGCGACATCTTATGTCATGGTATATTCATACCGAATTTAAGAAGAATCGGGTTAGCGGTTCTCACGTTATTACCCGGAAACAAATTTGGAAATTTTGCCACTAGGTGGCGCCACCTGTATGTGCAAGTTGGCAATTCCAAGCAACATCTTCTGGTATGGTACATGTATGCCAAATTTGAGAAGAGTCCGATTAGCAGGTCTCAAGTTATCGCCCGGAATTCCAGGGGGGGCACCACCGCTAAGCAGAAGTAGCTGAAACGCAATCCGAAGCAACATCTCCTGGCAAGGTATTTGCATACTAAATTTGGGAAGTGTCCGACGAGCAGTTCTCAGGTTATTGCCCAGAAACCACGAGACATCTCATATGGCATGGTATAAGCATACCAAATTTGAGAAGAATCCGATGCGCGTTTCTTAAGTTATTAGCCAGAAAGATAGGGTATTTCGGAGGAATCCGACAAAGTGTTTCAAAGTTATCGCTTGCAGCACGGAAGAATGGAATGAACCCTAGTGGCACCACCTACATGCAGATCTTGCTGAAATGCCATACCAATCAACAGCTTGTCACAAGAAATGCATATGCCGAATTTAGGAAGAATCAGACGACGCGTTCCAAAGTTATTGCATGCGAGAATTTGCATTCTTATCCACAAAAGGATGGAACGAACCTTAGTGATGCCACCTTCAGGCAGATCTTGCTGAAAAGCAATACCAATTGACGTCTTGCCACAAGGAATGCATATGCCATATTTCGGAGGAATAAGACAAAGTGTTTGGAAGTTATCGCTTGTGAAGAATTTGAACGGGCACGAACGGATCTGCACAGGCGATTGCAACAAAACCCAGTGGTGCCACCTTCACGCGGATCTTGCTGAAACACAAAACCAACCGACGTCTTGTCACAAGAAATGCATATGCCAAATTTTGGAGGAATCAGACCAAGCGTTTGAAAGTTATCGCTTGCGGAGAATTTGAACGGACATCCACGGACATGCACAAAAGATTGAAACAAGACCTAGTGGCGGTACCTTCAGGCGAATCTTGCTGAAACGCAATATCGCTTGCGAAGAATTTGAAAGGACATCCACGGACATGCACAGAAGATTGTAACAAGACCCAGTGGCGCCACCTTCAGACGTATCTTGCGCAATACCAACCGACGTCTTGTCGCAAGGAATGCATATGCCAAATTCCGGAGGATTTGGAAGTTATTGCTTGCGAAGTATTTGAAAAGACATCCACGGACATCCACGGACACGAAGAAGCGAGACCCATTTTAAAGTCCCCGGCTAGTATTTAGTACAAACGCTATATGAAACTAAGATCTGACCAGGAAATCGCACACCCCCCTAAACTAGAACTTGGAAAAAAAAATAATATATGGCCTAAACATGCCTACATGTAATAATACTGAAATTGATAACCTGTCAATTCTATAATTGGTTATAAACCAAACTATAATGAATATCAAATAAATACAATTCTCTTAGAATATAGACTAATATAGGTTAAATCCTCAAAACGCATCTTATATTTTACATGTTAGCTATTCGGAGATTAGTCTTGCTGTGTCATATATACCATATTATCTCTTTTGCCTATATAAGATCATGTATACATCTAATCTATCATCTTATGTTGTTCAGTTAATCGGCTTTTCCACCGACATCAGTGTTGATGAATGGATTCACTGATGCGTGACCAGCTATAGCTTCCAGCATAAACTCTGGATAATTATTTTTTACTTTGGTCTATGCTTCAAAATGGAGGGATATTACTGGTATTTTTTTTTGTTTATCCCGTATATCACTAGATCAAATCATCCCTGAACGTTGAAACATAGGCTGAAATCAAAATGTACTACCAAGAAATATATGTTGGAAACTACACAGCTCATCGGTGCTGAATTCAATTGATCCACAGCAGCATCTTGTCTGTTTATTCACCCATTTCGGAGACATACTTTCACTCTTGTTTCTACAAATGCCTGATAATGGTAGCTTGTGCTTTTGGTCTGATATCTGAATGTATTTTCATTTCTATACCACATGTATCACACTGTTTCACTTCGCTCGCAACTTTTGGGTGATATTCAGCGGAATCAAAAGGAGTTTTCGAGTGTAAAGCTCACATACTAATTTAAGATCACGACAGTGATACATGTCATTACAAAAGATGGCGATAAATGAAGTAATGTGATTACATTGCTGTGCGAGATATCACTATTCTGAGATGTCTTGACAATTTACTAAGCAGGGACTAAGAAATACTTCTCTGAGTTTAAAACATACTGGGTTTAAAATGGAAAAAATATTTTAGTAATATCCTCCTTCTGACTTCTTTTATTTCAACGCATCTGACAAGATAATAGCATCAACAGCATCTTTACGTAGACTACATAGCCGCCCATTGTTTGGCAGTTATACTAATAATAAACAGTATGTAAAGCCTTTACTATCGAATTTTTAAGGTAATTACTTTTATTACAATTATCACTTCGCTTGTTGCCAATTTATCTAACGAAAATCACGGACAGTATATCAGTTATGGTTTTAGAAGCAGTAGAAAAGATAAATCGATATTGATATGTTTCCTTTGTCGCACCAGGTAAAGGTAAGCTGGTATCAGTACCATTACCGTTCTAGTGACATCAAAGGCACCGACAAAGAATAGAATCAGGTAAGATGCTTCCAAACACCGTCTTAGAATTTCTAAGGCAGGAAATAATCTTCCGCACTGAAATTGGATTTACTGTTTCAAAAATTCACACAGTATGCCATAAATGAAAACGTATAAGTACGCTATTATTCGGATTTCCGTTGCAGGTACGCCAGATGCTGGACAATATATACCCTGACTGATTAGTTTTGAGATGTTAACTTTGTTTGGTATAGGACTTTCCATTGATTGTTCTGAAAACAAAAGTTTCCATGATTAAAGGAAACGGTTGTCCAAATGATTTTTAGCTTCCAAAGAAAATGTAATGAATACCTTATATTCTTGTCTTATTTTGATGTTCACTACATCGTGTCGATCTCGGTATTTGCCAGAGAAGATACGGGTCATTTCAGATCCACAGTTTGTCCATTCAACAGTTACTGTAACCCGTATCACAATACATGTACTTGTTTGATTCCTTTCAAGACAGCAATGTTATGAAAAGAAGATGAGAAGACAAAAGCCAATGAATGTTTAGGGAAACTCAGTGGTTGGCAGCATCTTTCTCCAATTCTCTCGACCAGCCAATGAATACATCGGTTTCAAAAAGAGGCTTGGTGCATTTTAGTTCCTGTATGAATCCATTCCAGTGAATACTTGATAATTGCAAGTGTGCAATCCACTCCCCAGCCCGTCTGCTAGTCATTCATGAGTGCCCTGTGCGTGTGTGTAGCGAGTTAAGGAGCAGGATTGAAACCATGGAGATTAAATCATTGCGTTCCCCGTGGTTATGCATTTCCCCCATTTTCACCGTTATTTCAGAAGAACTGATTATTCGTATGTTTACCTGCTTTGTCAAATAACTGATAATGGTCCACAATCAAAACACTGAGCGTGGCTATCACCAGAAAAGGCGACCAATAATTGGTGATGAGTTAGACCTATCACCATATTCCATCATCACCTTTTATATGGTAGATCTCTGGTCATCGCTATTTATTGACGATGACCTCATCGCCATTTATTAGCGATGACTAGGTCCCATCGCCAAGAAATGGCGATGACCTGAAATCTACAATCATTGCTCGTCGCCATTCAGTGGCGATGACCAGGCCCTATCGCCAAAAAATGGCGATGGCCTGAAATCTGCACTCAATGCTCGTCGTCATTTATTGGTTATGACCAGGCCCCATAAATAGCGATGAAATGACCTCGTCACAACTTTTCCGCACCAATAAATGGCGATGGCAGGGCCTCGTCACCGATAAATGACGATTTGTCATCACCATTTTTCTGTCTGAGTCTGAATTCTTTATTTCGGTGTCTGTACAAATGGCATGGAGGAGACCAACCACACAATCGAGTGACGAAATCAAAACACAAGACCGAAATGGCTCGGATAGACAAGTAACAGGAATTATTTAATAACATTTGTCATTGCGGTTATAGCAGCTTATATAAGTTATGTATGCAAACAAGCATGGCAAGTTATTTCGGATAGACAACACGATGTGAGTCGTTGACTTTTGACTCCATTATGTATATTTTGCACAATATATGGGTTACTGAGTGTTGTTGTAGTTGTTACGGCGCATTTTGGAGTCAGTCAGGCTTGTATTCACCGTGCCTTTTTCTGCTTTATTCGTGTCGCTCGACGAGAGATGGCGAAATATTTGTCATGGCTCAGCTCTGAACATCTCCAGAATACGATTGAGATATAAATCGCAATATCTGGGCCGACAGATCCACTACAGCAGCAATTCTGTTGCAACACACTGTCACGGTAGACTGTTCGAGAACGGGAAAATACAACACACACCCGGTTATAGAGACTGCAAAAGATTTATTTCGTGTCGAGCACATGTAAAATACAATCGTGAAGACTGCATTGGTCCGTTCCCAGTTACAACGTGTGCCATCGTGTTGGTGAATTAATAGCCAATGACAGCGCTAAAGCCTTTACAGTTATGCTATGTTGTTCCATATTTTAGTATATATATTTCAGATTCTAGTGTTTATAGAGTTACAACGTCTAGAAAATGATTACGTCAGAGTGTATTATGAAAGTACAAATACGTTTAGCATTTACAGTATAGCTTACATGTATGAGCAACATGCTGTACGTTAAAGCCCCAGTCACACTGTCAAGAATTGGGTAGGTGAATTACCGCGAACTGGAAAATCGTGTTCATTCTTGGCAATTCGTACAGGCATCTTGCGGGGTTCGTCGCAGATCGTGACCGTTCTTGCCTATTCTCGGAGGGAGTACGAACGTTCTGAAATGTTTAAAACATTCGCCGGTCAAGTACGATTAAATGGTATACGTATGGTATTCTTGGCACCATCCTACTGCGTTCTCGCATGCATTCTCCTTCTATCGTGTATATTCGTGGGTAGTCGTAGTAGTTCTTTCGATCACAAATCAGCAAGAATGCCGTACGCATTGTACGATTGTTGGACGCATTCTACGCTTGTCTTGTACAATCATACTCGATACTGAGAAGAATTCAACACGATGTGTGGCGACAGTACTACGAATATCCACGCTGGCGCTACGTTTCATGAAGAATAGGCTACGCTTCCTCGCGAATCTCGTACGATTGCATAGGATGGCCCCAAGATCTCTCGCAAACACCATCGTATGTTGTACATTTCATAGAAGATGGATCATTTATATAGGGATGAGAGCCTCGCTCGACCGTCTTTATATAGGTTCGCGTGGCCTCCTGGGGGGTCGTGTCACAGCGTAACAGGTTCGTGCTGCATTCGTACTCACATCGTACTGCATACGTACTTATTTGTAGCAGATTGTCGAGCATTCGTGGTGGGTTCACGGGCTGACGTGTTGATGCGTATGGCGTTCTTCCTTGAATCGTACTGCATGCGTACTCATTCTTGATGATTCTTGATAAATGCTTATGGCTGTCGTACAAGGAACCTATGGCATGCGTAAGGGATTCGTAGGACAGTTTCAACTAGACCCTCTACAGGCGAATTGACACAAATTGACAATATTAAACTATTCGTGGTCATTGGCCGGCATTCTCCACCCAATTCTTGACAGTGTGACTGGCGCTTTACATACCTGTAAAATACAATCGTGAAGACTGCATTGGTACGATCCCACCTACAACGTGAAACACCGTGTTGGTAATGTCCCTTTATACCCAAATTGTTACGTAACTAGATATAAGCTAACACATTTTGCAATTAAAGTAAATGGCGTATACAGGCGAGTGGGCCACTCGTAAGGAGTTCATGTAAGCCGAAGTTTTGTGCTGCACAGTTCTGTGCTGCACAAGCAATCCTGACCAGTAAATATCTGGCGCTTTGGATAGTAAAGTCCATGCCATCGTACGTGAACTTCTAAACTGACCGCTCTGCGCGCGAGGACAGATGTATTTCTAAATTGAACAGATCAGACGGACGTGAGTCAGTGATAAACATGGGACACAGAAGAAAGAAATTAATGAATTTATTTCTTATCGTTCACAATGTGCACCGTGGCATGGTAAGTTTACTTAGAATAAACAATTCCACAGGCGGAACACAGTCGATGTTATAGTATTTCAAGTCATGTGGCAATACCATCTCAGGTGGGTCGTTTTATTCAAGATGGCGACGTCCACCAGACCGAATACGAACAGAGAGAGTGCCTCTAACAACGCCTACACTCAAAACCCGAACAGACCACTTAGCGGAGCCGCTCACCAAGGTAAAAACTTATACAAATATTTTACCAAAACAGCCAAGGTCTTTGGACTAAACTGCAAGATTAAATCCATACTTCAGTGATTGTGCTTTCGATATCGTTCTTCTCACGGAGACCTAGCTGAACTCAAGCATACTTGACGGTGAAGTTTGTGATGATACGTTCTATTCAGTATTCTGGCGTGACAGAAGTGACTTGATGGAGGAGGAGTGCTTATCGCTGTGAAGAAAATATTTACCGCAAGAATATGCTACGAATTTGAGAAATGCAGAAAATATATGGGTAGAAATCATTCTTCCGAGGAGAACGATTTATTTGTCCAGTATATGCTACACAGAAGACTGTGTAATTAACGAATTTGACAAGTGGCTGGCTTTCGTGCTCCAACATGTTCAACCTAATGACACCGTGACCGTTTTCGCTGTGAACGATTTCAATCTTCGCGACATCGAATGGGTTGAAAACGACGACGGTATTATTAAACCTGTGAATAGGTCAACTCGTCGGTCGGAGTTGTTTCTCAATTCCTTTCTGATACGAGCATAGCTTTTACCAGTTGAGCATAAATCGAACGTTTAACAATCACTGTTTAGACCTAGTTTTCTTTAAAATCATATCTACTTTCGAAGATTGCATATCATTACAAAATGAATTTAATCGACTGACTGCCTGATGTAAGTTATGGAATCTCTATCTCAATACCATTTAATATAGCGATATCATTTACCAATAAGCGTAATCAAATTGCTTTGCAATATTACGTTGAAGACACACACCCCTTTAGAGAGAGTTAACAATGTAAAAGATGTTGGTGTGCTGCTAAACTCAGATCTTAATTTTAATACCCATACTAGAGTTATTGTAAACAAAGGTTTTAGAATGCTAGGTTTTATTAAGAGAACTGGCCTAGGTTTAAGTAAACAGAAAAGTCTAACTTCATTGTATATATCACACGTTCGATGCCAGTTAGGATATTGCTCAGTTGGTTTTAATCCTTGGCAACAAACTCATATTGACGAAATAGAACGTGTTCAGAGATAATTTGTTAAATTTTTATGTTTCAAATTTGGCCATCCTTATGGTGGCGAGAGATACAAAGACCTATGTTCCTTTTTTTGACTTGTTATCATTGTCCAATAGACGTGCACATTTAACTGCAAAGTTTTTACACAATTGTGTGAACTATACTTATAACTGTACATATATTTTAGCCAGATTAGAGTTTAGCGCACCATCTAGATTTTTAAGAAGTTGTACTGGTTTTAGACCAAAACGAAGTCGAATACGTATTCTCCTTTAATCAGATCAATGAACAATTTTAACGATATTGTGAACGTGAACGGGTTGAAAACGATGACGGTATTGTCGAACCTGTGAATTGGTCAACTTGTCGATCCGCACCATCTAGATTTTTAAGAAGTTGTACTGGTTTTAGACCAAAACGAAGTCGAATACGTATTCTCCTTTAATCAGATCAATGAACAATTTTAACGATATTGTGAACGTGAACGGGTTGAAAACGATGACGGTATTGTCGAACCTGTGAATTGGTCAACTTGTCGGTCGGAGTTTTTATTTATATAGTATTTAATATGCCGATCATTAATTGTATACACTAAGTTTTGTATTTATAATCATGTTTATATACATGCCGCATACACATTGCATGCTTTTAAGTATGCTATAATGTTCTTATGTATCCATACATTTCTATTTTTATGTGTTATTTATTTGTTACGTTACGTTATTATGTGTCATGTGTCGTTGGAGCCTGTAGATGGGACTAGTTCCCGTAGGTCATCCTCATGAAATAAATACATAAATAAATAAAGCGTATGCCCTATGTTAATGCCATTGTAGGTGCTATGTTATGTCTAGCACTGTAATACCACTTGTCTTTATTGCACCATGTAAGTGTCCTGTCTGTGTCTTGTGTACTGTGTCTTGTGTACCGCCCCCTGTACAGACCTTTTGGTCTTTGATATATGTTGGCATTTGTGGGAAGTTGATGCTGGGTCGACATCGGGCCTTACAGACTAGTCTTTTGTGTTAAATGCCGTCACTTACATCTGACGACGGTACAGCTCACCAATCTCCAATGTACGAGTTGTCACAGCGAAACAGCTCACCAATTACCAGTATACGAGTTGTCAGAGCATTTCCATCATAACTCTCTAGATTTGTATCTAATACCGCTTATGCCGGTGCTAGGGGCCGTGTGGTCATGTCATCCATGTTGCCACATGAACAGGTACAATAAAAGCGTACCTGAGATACAACACATATCACGAATCGTTAGATTCTTGGTATGTGCTTTAGAATAGGTTTACCAGAAGACTATTCCGTGAAGTCATGTGACGCAGTCAGTATGTCGACACTTCTTCCCACTTCCCTTATATGTGTTGTAATTTTATAGGGTGGATGGGGGTATCTGTTTCCATGTGGTTTCAAAGATTTCTTTTTCTGAAGCAACAGGAAGGCAACTTGACTGGATGGTGCTTAGTTGGTTCGTCGCGACATGACTGAAATATTGTTGAAGCGACGTTAAATCCTATTCACTCACTCACTCGCTATGCAATTAGTTCCTGAATTTGTATAAGGGTTAAATACTGAGAATGCAAGCATGAAAAATAAAGTGAAAACCATCCCATTAGGCTGTGTTACTTTCGGTCAATCTGAATTATACGCAATACGGAATATGCTACGTGAAGTTACAAAAAGAGAACGGTTATAATGGTAAGCACGATTCATTTTTTGACGAATAGTTGACGATGCATTTTAAACAGTTTCTCAAGATACTCTTCGTGTACCAATGAACAAAGATCAATTTTGGGAAATTGTCTAAAATTCATTCTCAACTATTCGGTTAAAATGAATCGCCCTTACCAATATTTGTATGCCAAACTTTCATATTGCGTATAATTTAGATTGACCAAAGTGACACAGCCTAATGGTAAAGATTTCAATTTATTTTAGGATCACATACTCGCAGGCTCAATATTTAGCATTTACACAAGTCCAGAAATTAATTTTACTGCACATGCAATGTCATTTTCTTACGCCTTGCACCAATTTCCAAAAGAATGTGTAGCAACAACACTCGCTTACCTAACGCATTAACAATAGAAGTACACAAGTCAGTTTGTTTCACGGCATATATTTCGTAAGAAATTAAAAATAACATCCACCCGCGCGCCAAATTCTCTGGGGAACAGGTGATGATGGTCGAACAATTCTTTATTGAGTCTTATAATGGAGGCGATAATTAGGCAGATACACACACAATTCGTTCCCAGAAGGTATTTAACACCGCATAATTATAAGCGAACTGAAATAAACCCCTACACTATCGTGGGTATTTAGGGATGTTCAAAGGATCTCTTCACCGTAGGGTCGAATATTACCATATTTGCAGTTGCTCTGTGACGTCCATACTCCCACGGACAGGATAGCTATTGAACCTTCATACGGTCCTTCAATTAAATTCCTTCATTAGCTAATTAAAGTAGCTCGAAGGTAAATAACTCAATTTTCGGTGCTGACTTTGGCTGCACGGTGAGGAATATCACGATTTCAATCTACATATCAGAAATAGTTAAGCTAGATAACATGAGATTCTACAGACTTACCTAGCATGTGTGCATTCGTGTTTACTCTAAAACATTAGAAAGCTTATAAATTGTGTATATGCCATTGTTATATCATTCCTTGATAAGAACACATGTTCGAAACTGCAGCAGTAAGAATATAGGCTTGGATGAGTTCAAACTAAGCCTTTGAAAACAAAAAATGTTTGCAGCTTGAATAAATTCATCTAGTTCTTTCATTTTCAGATCTCCTTTATTATAGTATTGGATTAATTTTTTTTATTCTGTCGGTCTTTGCCTAAATGAACCTAGTAAGTAATTTATTCCTCGTTTTTTTTGTAAAGTGGAAGTAGGGTTTATCTAAAGAACATCATGATGTCTTGCTGTCATAACAGAAAACTATTGGCCGTTTCTCTGCTGCAAGAAATCATGGAATGTTTCTTTTTCGTACGAAGAAATCGATAATTGACACGGTCATTCTTTTGTGGACGACGGCTGAATATTGAACGCCGAGCCTGACGCCTATACTTATAATGTATTCTTGTCACTTTTTCATGATTTTCCATAGTTCAAGTGTTCTCGTGTGCCAATAAATAATTTTATTTAATCCGAAAATGTATCCGTTTTCAAATATAACATGACGCAACCGGGAATACCCGACATATGACAGCATCAAAACACCAGTTGTTAAAGGCGGAGGCATCTATATATTCCTGAGACACTGTCCGGGACGATTTTTTCTACAAGAAAGAGGTGATGATCAACTTGACGATTGGATTGCAGAGGGCGGATCAGGTTCAGTCTCATCAACGGATGGAAATCCTGCTATAATCAGCTATAACTGGGAAGTCCCTGTGTTGTTGTGGGTTGAATGATCATCAGTTTTCTTGAAATATTGGACTGATAAAAAATTATATCAGAAGCAAAAATTACAAATTTCTGAAGTCATTTTGAAGGAGCATTTATTTCGTATGCTTTTCTTGAGCAATAAGAAAATACCTTTTTTCAATCCACAGTATCAATATTTCACTGTTAATCAGACTTCATAGTTGATAGCTCCTAGATTACTTCTGTATGTTGTACACCACCAATGTTCACACAGAAAAATAAATCATCTGTCTTAACATATGTCCATGCACAGGACATGGGACTGTACTAATTTTCCTATCTTGATCTAGGGCTACAAATTGCGACGTCCGCATTAGAAAAACCTTCAGAAAGGTTTATTTTCGGTCGTATTCTATGCCGTTTACTGGTATCGGTGATTGGATGGGCTACAGTTGAACGGAGTAATCGTTGTTTAGTTATTTGGGACAGTTGATTTGGCGTTTGATACACTATCAGGATGTAGGAAGGATTTGACTTCGTCAACGGTATAATCATAGCTGGGTGGTCTTTAGAATATCTCGAGAGATACTCGCGGCAGATCCACCATCCAGTAGTCTGCCATCGTCCATAAAGTATTTTTGCGTCCAGAAACGAAAGACATTATTCTTAAAATAAAATATATAAGATAGTATCAACACTAACACCATGTTATTGCAAGAGAAGGTCTTTCAAGATTAAGGAAAACTTCTGCTTATGATATAGAATTTATTCACTCATGAAAGGGTGCAGAGTTTACATTTGTAAAAGTATTAACTGACTCAATAACAATAATACTTACACCTTACAACTTACGTACTTGCAATAATACAACTTACATGGAAGATAGTCCTGACCGCAGTTGAACAACATGCCATTGACTGGTCAAAGCAAGAATAAGTTGAACCTACAGTACTCGTTGACTGGCTGGACCTCAGCAAGAATAAGGTCATTGAAACAATCAGTTATATTGACAGAAGTACCCTTCCCCAACTACTGAGAAACATCAATTCGCAAGACGTTTTAGCAAATCTCCAGAGCAAATTCGGCATAGTCTCAGCAGACAAAGCTCGAAATAATATAATATTCATATGTATATATTACTATTACCAGGTGCTGGCTAAGGAATTGAGTATAAACACATCATCGAATTCGACTACTTACTCCCAAAGTGCATTCACTCTGGAAGATTGATGTAACAACCACAAAACGTTTTTCAAGGAAAGGGGTATTTGTCTTTCCACTCATAACGATATACCGAAAGTGTATTGAACCCTCAAAATGCACAAATCACCATACAGAGCGAGATTCATAGCTGGTTCTATAAGCTGCACCACCAAGCACCTTTTTTCCCTGTTAACATGGGCTCTTCAGGAGGTAAAAGCATTTTGGGAAAGGTATTGCGCCACTATTTCTATAAACTCTGGCGTTGAATGTATGTGGATATCGAAAAACTCAAAATGTCTTACGGAAGAACCTGATGCGAAAGGATACTTCCCGTACAGACATGTATCCACTTGGAATTTCTCTACTCTCTATACTACAACCCCTCATCAGGACCTTATTGGTCATCTTAGTTCAGTAATAGTATGGGTGTTCAAGAACACTGATCGCGATATGTTCATGCCAGAAGCCATAAAGCATTCTTTTATAGCGTTACTACATACAAGGGAAATCATTCCTGAGATGTTTCTTTGTTTTTGAGTTGCTTGAATTTCTCA
The DNA here is from genome assembly GCA_036873755.1 of Hanleya hanleyi. Lineage (NCBI taxonomy): Eukaryota > Metazoa > Mollusca > Polyplacophora > Lepidopleurida > Hanleyidae > Hanleya > Hanleya hanleyi. The sequence continues at coordinate 50,117 of JAVTVY010019160.1, forward strand.
CTAATAACATTGTATGTGAAATTTGGCAACACAATATATCAACAACATACAGGTATTCCTATGGGTACTAATTGTTCGGACCTTTTTGCTGTTTTGCTGACCCTTTTCTGTTCTCTTATGAATACGACTATATGCAGTCGCTTTTAAAAACCGATCATTTCAAAGCTCGTTCCTTCACATTCATAAAACGCTATATAGACGATCTTTTCGCTGTGGATAATCCCTATATAAATGATGCAGCTGAACCTGCATTGGATTTGAAGGAAACTACCGATAGCCCTAATGGCACATCATTCATTTGCTAGATTCTGTGATGAATGTGACGATTTTAATCAACGTCACAAATCATTATTGCAGAAACTTATGATACACGGCTATACCACCAAGCGCCTTCACTCAAAGTTTCTCAAATTTGGCGATATATACCGCATGCTGATAGCAAAACACGAATGTAGCGTGGAAGACCTATGGCGTGACATTTCGTAACTTTTGTCTAATTTCCTTTGACCCGGAGCTAGGGGCCGTAGGGATCGTCATGTTGTTCATATGAACAGGCACAATCAAAGCGTGACTGAGATACATCCTGCTCTAGATAACGACTTTACAAAAATCTTATGGATTAAGAACACTGACCAGCGATACGAATTTGATATTTTTCGAACATCACGATGTCTCGGCATCATTGAAAACTGTTGACCGCTTCGGTCTTGCGGAAATCTGGCCTATTTTTATGTATACTATGTTTTATTTTTGTTTAAGTTCGTGGTAATCCTGTTATATGAATTAGGTCTTTGGATTATGGACGCGGAATTTTTTTATGAACAACGGCTGAATACTGAATGGCGGACTATATAGATGCAAGTATTTTATTGCACAATAGTATTTACCCATAATCTTATTACTGGTCCAGTCAATATGTGAAAAATTGTGCCTTTTTTCATAAAAGCATGAAATATGGCACGAAGGTGCATCGTGGCCTTGAGAGCATTTTTAAATATGAAGCCACCGCGAACTTTTCACATTTGGGTCACAGCGACCATTTTCCAAAATGGCCGCCAGGAGCCCATATTAGCATCTGGAATCCTGCAGTGTATTATCTGTTTTGGCAATATTCTTGCTGGTCATTTGCCAGAATATTGATAGTAAGTCTCATATCAATGTTAGACCACTCATATGATCAAGACTGCCATATTGGTTTTCAAGATGGCCACCATCATCTGAAGCCGATTTCAGTCAATAATTCAATAACCGCACAATATATGTACATTGTTCCTGTCGATACACTGATATTTTAGGGGTTCAGCATTAACAATATTTCACAATAGCTATGGTTTAATATCGGCCATCTTGGATTTCCAAGATGACCGCCATATGATATTTCCAAGATGACCGCCATCTGAGCCATATTTTTGTTCATATCGATATATCTAATACACTAACCACTCAGAAACTTCAAGGTAAAGATGGCGGCTCCGCTATAGATTTGTATAATCCTGGTAGGACAATACCGGCAACCTGGGATTTCGAACTGGCGCCCAAGAGAAAGCATTTTTGTGAAAACCTTATCAGCCAACCATGTTATAAACCTGATTTGGAAATAAAACTTTGAGACTTTCCATAAGCAGAAGTCTCTCATCTTAGCCTAAACTATCTGCAATAATCAGATTATATTCATAACATCAATATGATTCATAGCTGGTTCTAGAAGCTGCATTACAAGCGTCTTGCCCGTCATTCATAATTCAGCCGTCGTTCATTAGAGAATATCCGCGTCCATAATCCAAAGACCTATTCCATATTCCATATAACAGTATTAGCACCAAATTCAAAAAGACAATCATAGTATACATAAACATAGGCTTGTTTCCTGCAAGAAAGAAGCGGTCAACAGTTTTCAATGATGCCGGCAAGACATCATGATGTTCCAAAAATATCAAATCCGTCTCGCTGATCAGTATTCTTAATCCATAATATTCGTTGTAAAGTCGTCATCTAAAGAATGATGTATCTCAGTCACGCTTTGATTGTGACTGTTCATATGAGTACCATGAGGATCTTGAAGTACATAGGTTCATACGGCCCCTAGCCCCGGGTTAAGCGGAATTAGACACAAGTTACGAAACGTAACGTCATAGATCTTGCACGCTACGCTCGTATTTTGATATCAGCATGCGATATGTATCGCCAAATTTGAGAAACTTTGAGTGGAGGCGCTTGGTGGTGTAGCCCTGTTTTATAAGTTTCTGCAACAATGTTTTCTGACGTTGATTAAAATCGTCACATTTAACACAGAATCTAGCAAATGCTACCAGGCGTGATATGTATACGCCATATGCAGGTTCCACTGGAATATTACTGTCCAGAAAGGGATAGTTTACGATGTCGAAATTGTAATCATCTCTTTTGTCATACAGTCGACGAGAGAGAAGGCCCGCTTCATTTTTATAGAGATATAGGTCTAAATGATGAGCCTGTATGGTTATCTGTAGTTTCCTTCAAATCCAGTGCAGGTAGATATATATCCTTCACTGCGTCATTTATATAGCGATTATCCACAGCGAGAACATCTTCTATATAGCGTTTGGTGAATGAGAAGGAACGGGCTTTGAATGGATCGGTTTTTGAAAGCGCCTGCATATAGTCATATTCATAAGAGAACGGATATAGGTCAGCCAACAGGGGTGCACAATTAGTACCACCAAGCTTCTTTCAACCCTACTGACGAGGGCCCTTCAGGAGGTAAAAGTTTTTTCGGGGAAGGTATTGCGCCACTATTTCTAAAAACCCTGGCGTTGAATGTATGTGGATATTGAAAAACTCCAAATGTCTTACGGAAGAACTTGATGCTAAAGGTCACATACCGTGCAGACATGTATCCACATGGGAGTTCTCGACTCTCTATACAACAATCCCTCATCAGGGCCTTATTGACCGTCTAAGTTCATTGATAGTATATGTGTTCAAGAAAACTGATCGTAGATATATTAATGTAGGAAGCCATAAAGCATTCTTTAGCTCTACTACATATAAGAGATATCATTCATGTCATGTTTCTTTCTTTATAGAGTTGCTTGAATTTCTCATTAAAAATATCTATGCGAAATTTGGCAACACAATATATCAGCAGCATATAGGTACTCCAATGGGTACTAATTGTGCACCCCTGTTGGCTGACCTGTATCTGTTCTCTGATGAATATGACTATATGCAGGCGCTTTCAAAAACCGATCCATTCAAAGCCCGTTCCTTCTCATTCACCAAACGCTATATAGACGATCTTCTCGCTGTGGATAATCGCTATATAAATGACGCAGTGAAGGATATATATCCACCTTCACTGGATTTGAAGGAAACTACAGATAGCCCTACAGGCACCATACGTCGACCCTGACAAGAAATTGCATGGGCATGAGCTGGAATATGCGAAACATAGTAAATCTTTTAGCACTGGTTTCTAGAGAAATTTTCAAGATGAAGAGCGCATGTTTTTATGTGAGGTACGTAACTGATAAATATTGGAAATCAGATATTAAACTACAAATTATTCACCCATTCCCAAAAGGGAATTCACTAAGACGAAACCAGTTGTGAACCAGTTATAACGTAATTCACTTATTTGCATGGTAATTAGATTGACAAGATCCTGCTTTATTCAAATCGACGGAAATGTCAAATGTAATGGACTTGAGGTATTGCTTACCTGATTTTTCAATCCAATCTGTCCCCATCCCCTGATATTCACCGGAAAATCGGAACGATAAGAACTGATACTCTCATCTCTCTCTTCTTATCTTATCATATTGGGGTTTATACAGTTTGTTTGATTCAAAACGCCAGCGCCACTTCCAAAATTGCGGCCATGGAAACCCACATGAATGTATGCATAATGCAGTTTGAATGATCGTAGAAGCGAACATAAATGAAACACGAATATATTATATTACGAATAAGTACATGTATTACCATGCTATTAGCATATTCCGTGCATTTAGCTCAGTAAATATTTGAGAAGTGCAAATCCAATAAATCTTCGTGTTCAATAATGTATTTCTTTCACTACATTAAAGTGTATACGCCATATCTAATTCCGTAGTTTGGATGCTTTATGAGAAAAGTCGAAATCTTTAAAAAAAATCACAATATGTAATTGACTATTTTTGCCTGATTTGCTTATTATCATTATTAATATTATTATTTTAATTCCTTAATTAATTAAGTATTATAGGGTCTTGTTCTTGTTCTGCAGTAAACTGTCTCACACACAGTGGGAGTGTGTCACTTAATTAAACTAATTGGAAGTGAAAAATGGATGTGATCATCAAATCTGTTTAATGGATATATCGTTGAAGCTTATTCAGTGTGAATTCAGTGTAGCATAGTGATCTTTTGCTGCTGAACGAGATATAGAGCATCGACAGACAAGCCGTCTAATTATGTGAGGGGATGTATCTGTCGGAATTTGCCTTTTTGTTTCACTAATCCCAAAGGAGGGGAATGAAATAATTTGAATTATACCTTAATTAACTTTCAGGATAATATATAAGATACAGTAGTTAGTGATATTCAGCCATGCATTTAAATAAATGCACAACAACAATAGCACGGCCAAAACGCATATGGCGAGCAGTATTCGGCATAAAAATACAGGAAATGTTGATAGCGGAGTTGCCTTGATACTGAGGGCCGTCTATCCCATTGTCCTACAAATACTCTACAAATACCCCCTGCCAATTAAGAGAGGCGGGAGGTGGGGGGGGGGGGGCGGGGAGGGCATGAATGTCTTAGCTATGTAATAGCTGTCCTTGGCCGACTTGAAATTGAAGGGGAACAACTCCTGGAAGCAAAAAGTGGCTCATCGTTAAAACTTTCACCAGGTGGCGCAGAGCAGTATTCCTCTGCCACGTTGCGTAACTTGTGTCTAATTCCGCTTAACCCGGGGCTAGGGGCCGTATGAACCCATGTACTTCAAGATCCTCATGGTACTCATATGAACAGCCATAATCAAAGCGTGACTGAGATACATCATTCTTCAGATGACGACTTTACAACGAATATTATGGATTAAGAATACTGATCAGCGATACGGATTTGATATTTTTGGAACATCATGATGTCTTGCCGGCATCATTGAAAACTGTTGACCGCTTCTCTCTTGCAGGAAACAAGCCTATGTTTATGTATACTATGATTATCTTTTTGAATTTGGTGCTAATACTGTTATATGGAATAGGGAATAGGTCTTTGGATTATGGACGCGGATATTCTCTAATGGACGACGGCTGAATTATGAATGACGGACTAGACGCTTGTAACCAGCCAAGAATGTCAAGGCAGCGTAGAGAGCTTTGCGATGTAGTTGACTTGGCTGGTGAAGATGTCGAGCGATATATTGTGTTTATTCACACCGCCCAGTGTTGTATTGGGTGGTCCACAACACCGTCCACTGATGGTGCCCAGTACAAGATTCAATTCGAACCTTTGGCAGCCAACTGTCGTTCTTAGCCACGGTTCGCATCTATAATGGAATTGTCGTATCCACTTGGCATTATTAGCCTTCAATTCCAAGAATGTGTATGAAAATATATACTATGTATTTATCTATATACTCCATGAATATTTTTTTATGTGAGTTGAGTTGAATGTGTGTATTGAATGGTTGTCACCTCAAGTATGTATAACACACTCTATATTGTGCCTGTACATGTGAACACCATAAGATTCTTGAAGTACATGAGGTTCATACGGCCTCTAGCCTCGGGTTAAGGGAAACTGGACAAAAGTTACGAAACGAACACCAAAGATACAGCACGCTACTCTCGTATTTTTCCTATCAGCGTGCGATATGTTTCACCAAATAAGAGAAAAGACGCTTACTACTTGCTTAGTGAGTAGTACAATAATTAAAATTGAATTATATTTCAACCCTAAACTAAACATGATAAAGTTTTCGGGCAACACGTACATGTATCATTGTTTAATTGTGCCTTGAAATTAAGAGTAGCATTCTCGTTACTAGGGAGACACAGCTTGTATCTGGGCGTAGGCTTACACCTAATCATAATAAAGAGTAGATCTCGTGATGAAGCCGCGTTGATCTACTCCGAAGCCATTTTCGAGACTTAGCCGACCCTTTTATGGCCCGCACATTCTTCCTCAGTGAACGGATCGGTCAAACGAAAGCTAAATCACATAATTAGATATTTGGAATATGAAAATATTATCGTTTCGAGGAAGTCTAAAAAATTTGTACATCACAATACAATGGTAAATGGAAATATGTTTCGTAATTTTAACCACGGGTTTACGCACCTCATGAAATAAGACAAGTCACATAAAAACAGATCTATAGGGCTTTGTTCGTATATTGATAATGGAATTAGAACACAGAATATAGTTCTAGCTCAACTCAATTGTAATGATCAACAACGCACCGCGCATCATTTAGTTGTATTTCCCCAAGAAGGATGTCAACACTATCTATACGCCAACAACAGCTATATTGGCAAATCCTACGGGAATGTCCACGGTTTTAGAAACACAACTCAAATGGATGATTTCCGTGTTCAAGGCGCTCCTGCTGTTGATATTCCTTTGAACGTAATCATTTTCATTCTTGCATCAAATCAAAGGGAAATCTTGCCATGGCGGAGAGACCGATCTCTATAGAATATGAAATCTTTGCATGATCATATTGAGTTATACTTTGAAGTTACTTTTTGACGAGTGGGTGTTTTTTGTTCGTGACCAGGGAATTACCTGTCCGTTTGATAAAGAACGAACGCAGTTGGACATCAACACGGCTTATTGCTTAAATGTCTGATACAGCGTCGTTGTCAACAGGTAAAAGTCTCCTTAATACGAGTTTTCATAACCTCCCCTAGCGACCAGCGTAAGTAACCCTAGGAGGTAGCGGGGGGGGGGGGGGGGATTAAGACCACACCACCTCCCCCTACCTAATTCTCAACACTATCTTCGGAACGAAATCAAATAGGAAGTTGATCCTGCGTGACTTTACCGCATATCATGTTGAGACATTCTAAACGTATTTGCGTACCCTACGGAGAAGAGGATCATGGGTGAATTCAAAACGGCGGCTATAACGGTGTGACTGAAAAGTTGCCTTTTCTTCGTTTTCCATCTAAGTATTTGTCTTCTTGCGCATAACAGAGCCGCCCATAATTTTTTTTTCGCACCAGATGAATCTCCTACTTTATTTTGAAGGTGTTGCGTGGGTAATAACAAAACTGAAAACTTCGGAAAATTTAACGATGACGTCATCAGTGCGGTCATCCTGTATTTTGTTTACATATTCAGGTAAATCTAGACAACAAGATATATTGTAGGAAGATTCAGTGCCCTAACCGAATAGCCCAAGACAGAAACGATTAAATGTCGTTCGTTTTTATGAACACCATCTGCCCCGATTTTCTGATCGCGTCAAACAGTTTGGGCTACGTCAGGTATAGTCTTCGTATCTGAGACAAATGTTTTTTTTCTTGTAAAAAGTGTTTTGTAACCCTCGTCACATGAGATGTGACGTAAACTGGATATTTCCTATTGCGGTCATTGTCATGATTGTGTGAATATAATGATGTTCAAGTGAATCTTTATCCTAGCATATACGACGTAGTACACAGCGTTACTTAGAGCAGAGCAAAGCTGAACAATTTTTTTTAACCCTACCTGGCCTGGGGCCATAGTAGTGAACTTTTCTCTGCTGCTCCGAAACAACAAAAGCCGAGGAGGCTGAAACTTGGTGACTTTAAAGCTTGACTTATTGGGGTCATTTTGAGCCTATTTTCATATACCTCCGGGCAGAGGATCATGGGTATATTCAAAATGGCGGCCATGCGGTATCCATGAAAGTCGTGTTTTTCAATCCCCCCACCCAGGCTGAGATACACCCCAAACCGCCCAGGCCAGATAGGGTTAACAAAGCAATGGACTGAATATTCAATATTCTTTTAACATTCCAAACGTCAGCAGTTAAGTTATAAGGAACTATAACATGGTAGGTGGCCGTGTGCAAAAGTTACCCAAAGAGATATTAGGATAAAAGCTTAATCTGGTTCGGGATTGGCCAATCAATGGAGACCGGTCGGCTAGCTGGAAAATACGGAATAAATTCATAAATGATATTTGAAAATGTCATAAACCTCAAGTCTCTATTTTCAAAGTTCTGCTGATATTTCTCCAAGCCCTTTTTCGATTTTCATTCTGTTCGGGATTGTTTAAAGATGGCCACGCCCATGAGAATTTGCGTTTCTCAGATATTTGCTGGTCAATAATATCGTTCGATTTCATGCATGCGATGACACATAGTCGGGGTTTGACTATGATAGGAATTTACTGCTTGTCTTGGCTGGGATATGAGTATTTAACCCGCATGAAGAATATTCAGTTCCTTTATCCTTTATTTCTCTTAAACGGGTGGTTGGTGGGTGTCCGGTGGGCATGGGTTCCTGTTGCTTCAATGTATGTTGCTGAGAAGCAACAGGAACTTGATAATGTGATGTCTAGCACTGTAATATCACTTGTCTTTATTGTACCATGTAAGTGTCCTGCTCGTGTCTTGTGTGCTGTCATCAGTGTTTTATAGGATGGATGGAGGGAGTCTGGTTCCATGCTGCTTTAAAGATTTCTTCTTAGAAGTAGCAGGAACGCAATTGGGCTGGGTGGTGCTTAGTTGGTTCGTCGCGATATAGCTGAAATATTGTTGAAAGCGACGTTAAATTCTATTCACTCACTCACTCACTATTTCTCTTAAGGCTGGACGTCCACACTTGAGTAAGAATCGCTTTTAGATAAAGTCCTTTGTTATTATTACAAACCATTGATGAACTTTTAGATGCAGTATGTTATATACATATGTACAACAAGCATAGAGAAGTTGGGGTGAGAATAATAAGGGGCGAGGAAAGATCGCTTCAGATCCCCAATGAGTAACACATACCATCGTCCCTATATAATTTTGGCGTCCATAATGGGAAGAAATTTTTTCATATATTTGCAACAAATTCACGAGAAGCCATTACATCAAGTTTGAAGTGTACAATCTGTGGTGAAGGGATGGTGATGGAATAAATATTGTTAAGAATACCAGACGAGTATTTCTACATTTTGTGAAATTCCTGGAGAACATTTCGAGGAAGTGCAGTGTGTGCTTACTGCAGCATATATGCCTTGTTACCCGTCTATATCATGAGAATGAAGTTATCACACGGAAGGCAAAGTTATATTGTTTCGCCCAGAGATAATGATCAACAACTTCACCATATATGTACTTTTACTGGAGACAGAGATAAACATGATCAAATTCGATATAATAACCTGCAGGAATTTTGCTGTTTACCACAATATAGCTGAATAGAACATTCTCATGTTCAAGGAGCTCCTGTTCCTATTACTTTTGACGAAATCGATACCCATCTTGCTCCTAATCAAGCAAAATTGACTTGATAGAGTGATTGATCTCCGTGGAATATGAAATATTCGCATCATCAAGTGAAGTAATTTATCAGCTGATAGCACGTATCGAAGTGTGGGATGTTGACCAAGGGATTACTTGCTCTTCAAAACGGCTTTAAGTTATTTGATACGGCATCGTTGTCAACAACCAAACGTGTTGCTAAAAGGCATTTGTACAACGCATCTGTGTCCAGTGATAAACGCTTCACCGATATGTATTTTTGTTTCCTGCATGTGCTACTGGGCATTTATTTGTAACAATTGGTCACGATTTCTTAATCCTCATACAACACCCATGTGACATAATTCTGTTCAGGAGAAGTTATGTATTCTACTGCTTAGTTGAAGATACCTTCATCAGTATAATCCTTAAATTACCCTTTTTTTCTCCAGAAAGTTAGTACTACAGCTTAGATTTGGCAATCTGAAATATCGAATTATCGTAACTCAACCTATGAATGGAGTAGACTCCCTAAACTTGCTTTTTAGGGGACCAGGTCCGGAGAATTTGTTCTGGTCGACGAGATCTATTGTATATAATTGATTCTGATTGGTCAGATGCTTTGGCCATCTTGGATTAAGCTCAACACCTTTGCAGATCTTCTCCTCTGAAACCGCTGAACCAATCGATGTTAAACTTATTACAGATGATCAATGGGTGGAGGTCTGTCAATCTTCTATTCGAAAAGTTTCTCTGTTCGACAAGATGGCCGCCTTCGCCCAATCAAAAGGGGCGGATTTTCAAGTAACAGATTTAAACGGAACAAGTTACCAGCTATATACTGTATGATATGGCGATCACGAATATGCAAAAATTTTGTTCTTAGGTGATGTGGTTTGGTCGCCATCTTGAATTTTGTGAGCCAATTCTCTTGAATCCTTATAAATACAGATTTCTAGGCTACTGTGGTACATCGGGAAGGTATGGAAGCCGGATGCGGCCAATTAATCTCGTCTTTTCATTTTTTCGTTTTTTCGCCTTTGATAACGCGCGGCGCGAGAAAACGAAAAGACGAGATTGTGTCAAATTTCGCGAGATTTTGCCTTTTTCTCGTCTTTTCGTTTTCTCGTTTTCTCGTGTTTTGATAACGCGCGGCACGAAAACACGAGATTGCAAGGCAAAAAGACGAGAATGCGAGGCGAAAAGACGAGAAAACGAGGGTCATAAATCTCGTCTTTTCGCCGCGTTTTTTCGTTTTTTCGCGTTACCAAAAGGCGAAAAAACGAGAAAACGAAAAGACGAAAAAAACGAATAGACGAGAAAACGAAAAGACGAAAAAACGAGAAAACGAAATTGGCCGCATCCGGCTTTCATAGGAAGGCCTTGGTCTGTTGCAATGAAAGCAAAAACTAACCCTGGCGCGTTAATATTTTGCCTGATTATCCGGCATCTGGTTTGTAATGTATCCCATCTTCATACACAAATCTACCTCTCAATTCACACTTCAAATTAACCTTGATATATCAGTCCATCTGCTCGGTTCTAAATAATTTATTAATAGACACGAAACGTCATTATAGCCTCGAATCCATTTGAATTTGGAATGTGCATGAAACTTTCGCGATTTTCGCGATTGGAATAAATCGCGGAAGTTTCATGCACGTGAAAGAAACATGTTCATATGACAAGGGCGAAGACAAGAACGCAACAACAACAACGACAGAGAAAGGACATTCAAATGAGAGCAATTGTTTTCGACATTCGCACAGTTTTAATGGTCTCACCACCTAAGCTCTATTCAGAAGCGACTGTTTAAAGCACTAGATACAGTTTTATATACGAGTATACTAATTCAGCAGAATTAATTCTGCTGAATTAGTCCCAAGACTTGCATATGAGAAGCAAGTGTAATACTAGAAACAATCGTCAATGTATGCCGCCTTGATGCCGGCCGTTTTGAACCCCTTTAGGATAGCAGACGTGTTGTTTCTGAGTTGTTCGTGGGTCTTCACCATCCACATCGCGTGTTTAGGTTTCAATGTGGAAAGTTTCAAGTCAACTTTGATATCCTGTACAGATTTTCCAGGTTTCAGCCCTTCCGAAATAATGTCTCCATACCACGCGGTGAACTGGTCTTTCAGGGCGGCTTTGATAGCTTCATTCCCGCTGAGATCTAACGGCTGCAGTCAGTCAGTCAGTTTTGAATTTGGATGGCGCATGCAATCCGTTAGGATTATGCGCGCCAGTGCCATTGCATTGAGTTGAAAAAATAAAACAGAATTTAAAAACACAATAAAAAGTGTTAAAAACGGTGTGTTAAAAACAATAACGGAGGAAATATATAAGGAAACTAGACAGATGTATGTATAAGAAAAGAAAATTATATATAATTGACTAGATATTAATTTAAATATGCTATTAAAAAATAACATATAGAAAAACCGACTCCAAAGGCGTTATTTATAGACATAAACGGAAGGGGAAATAATCGTAACAACAACCAGAATACACCAACGACCCTATTTATAAAATAATATACAACTAAATTAAAAAAGGCCAATATGGTACATGCATATTTCGTTTTTGACTAACTTGATTTAACTCAATATATAATTAAGATGAATAGGTGGATAATTCAAAACAATAATCTGTATTGTGAATAAACATCTATGCTCATCCTGATGAAGACCATGCCCGATGACCTCGTAGTATCATCAGACACCAATGTCCAACCAGAACGAGCAAAGACGTTATTTAAAACAAAACTGTTCACCCCCTCCCCACCCATACGCATAGATAATGAAATGGATAATTAAAAACAATAATTGGTATAACATCCGTACTCCTCCCGAAAAAATACCGCGAATGATGACCTACAAAAGTATCATCAAACACTAATATCCAATTAGAAGGAGCATGGACATCTTAAAATGTGCTCTTTTAATTCAGCAGAGATAGTTTAAAACCACCAATAGGAAAGTATATATTAAATTGTTATTTAATATTCCTCAGCTCATTTTTGAAAATTTAAAATTATATGCATGTACCATTAGAGTAACCTAGACTAGATACTAAACTCTATAACAGAATGATAAAATCAATATAAAAACCTGCGGGTGTCTAGTATAACGGAATAGTTGCAAAACTTGCATTAAAATCTCTTAGAACGTATCATAAATCTAGACACTGCCGCAAACACTTTATCCCTATTTTTAGGGGGATTCAACATAGAATCAAAAGTTGGGTTAAAATCACCAGCAAGTATAAGTTCGTCAAAAAGTAATTGTCGTTGGTTTGTATACCGAGTACAATGAAGTAAAAAATGACTAATAGTCTCTTCGAGATCACATGAGTCACATAAACCAGTGGAGTGGAATGTGACCAACTAAAAGTCGAAACATGAGTACTTCAGCCCAACGAGATTGTAAATTTAATATACCACCTTTTATAGAAGGTTGAAATCTATAATAAAATCGACCTTTATCTGAATCATCCCAAAGATCTTGCCATAACGAATTAAAATGCGGATATAAACAAGACATTGCTTCTGATAAGGTAAGACCTATATCAATTGACACAGTGTCAAATGACCGTGCTTGGTTGGCAAGATGGTCTGCCAATTCATTGCCTTGTATTCCTGAATGCCCAGGTATCCATGCCAAGTAAACATTAATATTGTTTACTTGCATATCAGATAGAATATGTAATATTTCATATATTATACCAGATGACTGATTCCAAGTAAAATTGAGTAAGGCTTGTAAGGCACTTAAAGAGTCAGTTAAAATAACCGCTCTGGATATACGGACTTCTTTAATAAAATTAATAGCCATCAGAATGGCAATTACCTCACCAGTAAAAACTGACACATGATCAGTAAGTCTGAATGATTTATTATATTTAAGTTCTGGAATACAGAACGCAGCTCCTACTTTACCACTGTCGGGACATTTAGAAGCATCGGTATAAACCTGGCAGTACTCGCTCCAGTTAGACTGGATATAATCGCGAGTACTGCCAGTTACAATGTGTGGAGGATCAGATTTCTTGATTTGTTCACTTAAGTCAGTATACACCCTTGGTGAGTTTAAAAACCATGGGGGGTAATTTTGGTTAAAAGGAGCCTGCATTGTCAAATCATCAGCACGAGTCTCCTGGCACAATTTTAATGAACGAATGCTAAAAGGTGCATAACGTCTAACGTTACTTTTTAGAAATAAATCATCGTACCAAGATGGCTCAGTGGCAACGCTAGCGGAATTTCCGACTTGAGATTTAAGTTTGATGGAATATTTTAAAGTAGAAATCTGTCTCCTAAGAAATAAAGGCATTTCTTTACAAGCGATTTGCAAGGCTAATAAAGGGGTGGAACGAAGAGCTCCCGTGCATATCCGGAGAGCGTGACCTTGAATGGAATCAAGTTTTTGTTTTAATGACTTACAAGCAGAATCATATGCAATAGAGGAGTAGTCTAATCTGGATCTAATTAGACTTCTATATAACATTAATAGGGTCTTTTTGTCAGCTCCCCACTTGTGAGAGGACACACACCTCATCAAGTTTATTGCCTTTTGACATCTTGATACGAGTAAATCAATGTGTTAGACGCTTATCAAAGGTGGCTCCTAAATACTTAAATGAGTCCGAGCACTTCAACCTCGCATCATTATATAATAATACAAGTGCTTCGGCTGCAGCTCTCCTGTGCGGTATTTATTTACTTTAGCGGAGTTCAAATGACAACTACCTGCATGATATCTCGCGATATAGGGTTTGTTTACCTACCGGAAGGCTGAGACAGCGGGATTAAAATACTCTGCCCCCAACAGTCAGGACACCTCTGTTTGAATGGACCGTTTGAATACCAGTAACTGTATCTTCATACAGTTGACGCCGCCTTTTGTTAGACTCGTATTGGTACTGTGAAACGACCACACTGAGCGCACTCACATGTGAATACACGTGGCTTTGCCGATTTTGCCGCCTCCGGTATGTATTTCCCATGTCTATTAGTATGATATATTTGTAAATTATTTTTTTTTCTGGCACAGAGAGAATCGCGAAAGTTTCATGTCGCGAATTTTTTTAAATCGAAAAATCGCGAAAGTTTCATGTCGCGAAAGTTCCATGTTCTACAGTATCAGGCGACCCAAAAACCGCATGATTAGGAGGAACCACCTCACTGGACATAATAATACCCCAGCCACCAGCCAGATTTTTGTGAGTTGCTGTTTGCCATAACTAATTCTAACGTATTTCTTCGCGACCATATTCATATTCTGGCTCTAAGTACAGATAAACGACACATAAGTGATATTTCAAGCTTGGATATTATTAGTTATTCACCATGAGGCGTCAGCCGAAGGGTGTATGAGTTTCAGGGAGGGCCGTAAACCTGAATAACGAATTTATTACCCCTCAAGCCTTTTTATCTTATAGTAAAAAGACTGAAAAAGGCCTATCATTTGTAACCAACGGTACAACGGACAAATCCAACGGGCCATTTCGGTTACGAAACTGTCCGCATTTTGCTACGGCGCTGTGAGAAAGGCGCGCCACACACAATCCATTCAATCTGCTTTCGTTCGGAAATCGGCTTTTATTTTTGGAACAAATGACACCTTTTGGTGTGGACATTTCCCCCAGCGGACATTTCCCCCATGGACATTTCCCCCAGTGGGCATTTCCCCCAGTGGACATTTCCCCCAGTGGACATTTCCCCCACCCTATTATAGGTTATTTTGAACATAGTTTTTAAATAATTTGGCAAAAGCACAATTTTTTTAAACATTTTTTTTATTTCTATAAAAGGGATATAAGGGATATATTTCCACATATGTTTTACGATAAAAGAGTCAAGTAGTGATAAGATATTATACATATACACAGTATATAGCAGTAATACACAGTCTTATAGCACATTTTAAAACAATATAGCACATATTCAAGTTTTACGAGAAAGCACATTATATAGCACATTTTTAAACAATATAATGGACCACATAGTGATAACATAATATTCATGTACATAGTATATATTTTAA
Organism: Hanleya hanleyi; assembly: GCA_036873755.1. Lineage (NCBI taxonomy): Eukaryota > Metazoa > Mollusca > Polyplacophora > Lepidopleurida > Hanleyidae > Hanleya > Hanleya hanleyi. The sequence goes on from JAVTVY010019160.1 coordinate 65,570, forward strand.
CATTTTAAGAAAAGATTATATCACATAGTGATAAAATAAAAGTTGTATTTAAAAACAATATAATTTTGTTCTATTTTTTACCTCAGTTTTCACTTTAGTTCAATTTTATTCTCATCAAATGGCTTCGTGACACCGACCTACGAACAGGTAATGTTACGCTATATACCATCTTTTATATTGTTTTAAAATGTGCTATAAGACAGTTAGACTGTTTAATACTGCTATATATATGTATAATATCTTATCACTATTTGACTCATTTATCGCAGAACATATGTGGAAATCCTTATATCCTTTTTATAGAAAATAAAACATATATAAAAAAAATTGTTATTCCTAAATTATTTAAAAACTATGTTCAAAATAACCTAAAAATATAGGGTGGGGGAAATGTCCACTGGGGGAAATATCCACTGGGGGAAATGCCCACTGGGGGAAATGTCCGTACACCTTTCCATATACCCCGAGTAGCAAGACATCACTCGGGGTGTATGGGTTTATACGACCCGACCTTTTAACCAATCACAATCCAGATATTGAATACAAATTTGCTTGTGGGGTAATAAATAAGGATATCTATACCGAAAGGACACTGTTATAATTTCAATATCACTTATTGTGGATAGATTCTATGGATGGAAACGTTCATAATTAAGCGTTGTTATGTATCGCTCGAGATTAATTCAAAGGCGATTCACCTAAAATTGTACGAGGGATTCCTTGTTTCTTCTTCTACGTATCGTAATGAATCATGATCCGTTGTTACAATTGTAATCCATTACCCTTACCCTACAATTCATGAAATGTTTGCCAATATTCTGTCTATGCTGATCAAGAGAAACACGCGTTTTGATGAATTTGTATTCACATACTCAAAGGTCAAATTTCAAGATTTTAAATCTGGCATCTACATTATACCCGATACCAAGTAGGATAAAGCAAGACAATCAACTCCAAGATTGTCATCTGTAAGATTTTAAATTCCAAGACATTCAACTCCCAAATGTGAATTTGAGAACAATTCAAATAGAGGGAACATGACAAAATTGTGTGAGTCTACGTGTAGGTTCCAAATAATTTATTCAAACAGCGCATGCACCCTCAACCTAGATGATCGCTGGGAATCTAAAAAAGAAGGATCTGTTTATTCTTCTCGAAGTAAATCACAATAGCTCAATCATCAGCAATAGAATAAATTATAAAACAGACTGGAAATTCTCGCAAAAAGATTTGCAAAAATTTTACGATAAATTAGAACAACAACTCGTGTTGCTATAGTTTATGTTACGGTTAGACTTCATATAATCGTCGGTACATAGGTTATGATTGCATAATTGGTGATAAGCGTATATAAAATTCAGTAGTCAGTTTTCCGTTCTCCGACTCAATATACTTGGAAAATATGGCGGCGTCTCGATGCCATTTATACCTCGTTTTCAGGTCATACATTGACCTCAAGAACTCGCTGGCCGTTTGCTCGCCGGTCGTTTGGACGAGTGTTGAACGATTTGAGGAATATGATACGACGATTCACCACCGAAGAAAAGTACATACATACACAACATACTCCCAGTTAAACTTGGCCTAAATATATTCATAAGACAATTCTATCATTATTTCACACTTGAGGTATCACGGCCTCTACAGTTCAGAAAATTAACGTGGAGAAATCAGATGTCGAACGTTGATAATGATGATCGATGTTGAGACAAATGTAGATTTGGGTATGTACGACCGACTCACTGAGGCAGTGTGCAGAGGTCATGGAGAAGTCACGCGATTGTATTGCATACGTCAAAATTGAAAGACTGCTGGCACAGTACGGATTAACTTCGTCAACCCGACATAAACTGAAGATATTGTGACAAGGACCATTTATCCTGAGTGTTAAAACTTGATACCGTCTGTGGCTCTAGCACTGTTTATTGTATCACCTTATCATGCTAGGCAGTCTGTAGGTAATAAGTGGATTGTACTGACAATTGCACAATTACAGTGATGGATACATAATTGTAGTTCCCAGTTCACAGAGCTAGAGCCGCAACCAACATTGGTAACAAACGAGGGACCCGGATGTTCACAATAACGACAACACAGTGGCGAGTGAAACACTATATAATTATTGGCTGCATCAAGAGTTATTCTGCAGCTATAATTTGGTGCTTTAAAATCGCAGCATTTTATGATTTGTACTATACTTTTAAGTCTAATGTGACATTTATCTGTTGCGCAATTATCCCTGTTACGTGCTCATTTTCATACATGCACATTGTGAACTAGTCCGTCTGAAGAATATTTATCGCTTTTTTCCCTTCGATGTGTTTTCTCTCTTTAAAGTGTCACGATGTTGTTATTGTGTATTTTAAATGTCTTCAATAAATGACTGTAGAGGGTAACTATATATTGAATTGTATTGCGTTTCATTGAATGATCAAGGACATAAAAGTTTCACAAGCTAATGAAGACAAATTATCTTTCTGTGGCTAGTTCATCTGGAGTAATTAAGCATTATATAACATAATTTTAGGGAGGAATTCCTGGTCCGTTAATGTTTTTGAACAGCAAAAATGTGTCCATAGAATGATAGAGCCAGTTTCCGTCGATCTACAGATGCAGTATTTATCGGTAAATCAATCTTCGGCTCCGATAGACTGATCTTTGCTCTCCACTTTTTAGTAATCAGCTTTTCCCTGGGGGAATTATTATGTGTTATTAAGGTGTTTGATACAGGTTTTGTTATGACAATGACAAATGACTGAAGGCTGAGATTAAACATATCTTCAGGATAAGTGTCATCAGTCTAAGTATTACCAATGAGAGATTCTGATCATCCATGTATTTTGTAGTAATTAAATATATCGTGCAGGAGAGAGTTCTCTATTGACGATTATAAGCTTCGTGTTTCACACGTACCATACCAAGTTATTGTTGTTGCGATTGCCTGTATCACACAAGCATAATTAAAACCCCTATGCGGTAGAACCTTCAGCATATTGACACATCAACCATGCAGCTATATAATGGCCTTGTGATAAATTTTCTTTCCAATATGGTTTACATTTTACCTATATAGTTAAAGTGCCAAACAAATTAGGCTCTCTGACGATCCATTGTGATCAGTGTCTGTAGAGCCTAATTTTCAAAATTCGAAATTCAATTTTTTTTTGTAGTTTTGGTTAGGTTTTGTTAGGGTTAGGGTTTTGCTAGGGTATGTTTGTCTGGGTTATCGTCGCCGTGTGACCAATAAGGTTAGGCGCGACGTTAAGCTTCAAACAACCAACCAACCAACCAACTAACCAACTATATACTGTTATGTGGAATATGGAATAGGTCCTTGAATGATGGACGTGGATATGATGGACGACGGCTGAATTATGAATGACGAACCAGACGCTTGTAATATTAAAAATGAAATGTCTTCATATCTACAAAATTTTGGGGACATGTCCTGGAAAACAATGCAGGATAGCCCTTATTTTGCAACGGATAAAATTAGGTCATATTGAAAAAGTCATTGCACGAGAATAGTAAAGGGACTTGGTCATGGCCATATTAACCTTTTCAACCCATAAGTGATAATAATTGTATCTGTCAATTCAATGAGTTATAGATTTACGAGGGAACGTCGAAGTTTGTCTAGCGAACAAGGCCGTCATATTTGGACGACAGCCTTGTTGTTCCTTTAAAATATTTCCTCAAGATGTGCTTCTGAGACTAGTATGTTCCAGACACATCAAATAATCGATGTATGACCAGCCTATAATACTTTGCCCTGACCCAGTTGACACAGTTATCATACAATGCAAATATTTGATCTGCAATGTATCGGACGAAAACTTCATCGAATCCTACAGTTTCCGCAATGGGACTGTTAGACTTTCACATAGAGCGCATACTCCTCGACATTAAGTTTTAGACCTGATGAACCGACAGAGTGTACTGTTAATGACCGATGAGCAGCTAATTTATCTGGGACAAGTATACCATCTCTATCCCCCGTGTATCCAGCCTAGTTGTCGGAGAGATCAAAATAAGCTGTGATGTATCAGCCCACTCGTGAAGCAAAACCGTTCTATCATCAGTCTGGAGCTCATGATCTGAAGATTACATGTACGGATGATATGCCATCTACTCAGAGAATATCGTTGTTCGCTGGAAAAGAAAAGCTGATGTGGCCATGCGCAGCGGAGTGGTGACACTTCGATATGCTCTAAATAGATGCATTTTCAGCCAGAGAAAATCTGTGTCCTTTTATTGGTTCTGTCCAACAGGTAAATAATGATATCCGTGAGTTGGAAAGGCGGGATGATGTGGAGTTCAGTAGCAATGTGGTCAACATAAACCTCCAATATTACCTATATTAACTATTTGAAAATCAACAACGGAGACCTCGTAGCCATTGTCGGAGAAAGTGTAATACAACATCGATTCCCGATCACATTACAGAAAAATATTTAGTCGGTTTAACTAATGCTCCAGAGAGATTACGCAGTTTGGGCACAATTCTTTATGCGTCAAATCGGAAAGCTCTATGGAAAATATTTAGAGATGTCAAAGACGAAATATCACACAGCAACAGCAAGACATGCTAAGATATATCTAACTTCCGATTATAATTTCCAGAGAATACAATCAACAAAACGCAAGACCGGAAACTGAAACACTCGGATAAAGCCCTTGATATCATTAATAATTCAAGCATCATGAATGATCCAGAGCTGCTTTCAGGTTACGGAACCGGTGCGTATTTCATATCGATACACTAGCTAAAATAGTCCACTACTTCAATGCCATCACGGGGTTTGACAGGAACGAATACTCGTCCGGAGTTTATAGTTGTGATATGTGAATCGTATACACATTATCATATTGTGATTGTTAACCTTGATATAATGAACATTGAAGACCTTAAACACTCCTGATAGAGAAGTCTAAACAGAGAGCCGAATAATATTAACCTGTAGGCCGAACATAGCAGTTATGGCACAATGCGTGTCAAAATGGAGTACTCACCAATGGGTTGGAGTGAGTGAGTGAGTGTGATGTGCACTTTGCATGTATGTATCTCGCAGATCTACTTACTTTCCCTCTTTTATCGCTAGGGGGCGCCACTTTTCTTCCCGAACTCGCAATTTTATTCCACTCTTCATCTGACCGTTCCACCCCCCATATCACCCTCCCGCTCCTCATCTGACTCTCCCACTTACCAACTGAAATTTCCGATCGCCATCTAACTCTTTCGCTTATCATTTGACTCTAATTTTGCTCCCTATTCCCGGATCATGCTGACGCTGAACAGGTTAATCGTACATTACTACTACTGTAACCAGGTGATGTTTGAGGAATATAAGAATAGCTACACCATCCACTAAAAGCTTATTCATCTACGACATTTATGCCGGAAAGTTTTTCAACTTAGGTATTTCCCTTGCGATCACTCAAACCGATATACCAATGCTATGCTGGGTACCCAAAATGCATACACCATGCAAAAGCAAGATTTCGAAACGGCTTCCAGAAGTTGCGCGATCAATTACTGTCCACTTTGTTGACTCGAGCTCTACGGCAATTGAAATATATTTTGGGAATACTGTGCTGAAACTTCAGATACTGCGGTGTCGAATTTATTTGGATACTGAAAATCTGTAACGTTTTGCGGAAGCACTTGATCCGAAAGGACACATGCTTACAGGCAATTATGTATTTGAGAATAAACTACCCTCTACACTAAAATTCTTCATTGGGACTTCATTGACCACCTCTGCGCAGTGATAAATTTCGGTTTTAAAAGGGAATGATCATCGATATATCAATGTGCCGATATGGTCTGACGAATTCGCGTTTTCGTTTATGGAAGCGGAAATTCTTCATGGACATGGCTGACTTATGAATTTCGGATCAGGTTGTATTGTGCACCCGTTTTGCCTGCCCCATATCCGTTCTCTTATTGATACGACTATATGCAGACGCTTTCAAAAACAATCCCCAAGCCCTTTCCTTCTCATTCAACAAACGCTATATAGACGATCTTCCTGCTGTGGATAATCGCTATATGAATGACACATTGAAGGATATATATCCACCTTCACTGGATTTGAAGGAAACTACAGATGGTCCTCAAGGCACATATTATTTACACTTATATGTCTATAAAATGAAGTGGGCCTTACGACAGAAGATGTGATTACAATTTCGACATCGTAAACTATCCCTGTCTGGAAGGCAATATACCAGAGGGACCTGCATATGGCGTATACATATCTCGCCTAGTAACATTTGCTAGATCCTGTGTTAAATGTGACGATTTTAATCAACGTCACAAAACATTATTGTAGAAACTTATAAGACAGGGCTATATCATATCGCATGCTGATATCAAAACACGAGCGTACCGTTCGAGATCCATGACGTTTCGTAACTGGTGTATAATTCCGTTCAACCCGGGACTAGGGGCCGTATGAACACATGTACTTCGAGATCCTCATTGTGTTCATATGAAAGTTGAATCAAAGCGTGACTGAGATACATCATACTCTAGATAACGACTTTACAACGAAAATCATAAGGATTACGAATAGTGATCAGCGATACGGATTTAATATTTTTGGAACATCACGATGTCTTGGCGGCATCATTGAAACCTGTTGACCATTTCTCTCTTGCAGGAAACTAGCCTAACTAGTGTTGTCGATTTGATTAACAAGAAGCTGACGAGAGGTGTGGCGTTGAGAAGCGTGTAGACGCCAACGCGATGATTGACCGCTGGCCGAAGAGTCACGATAGTAGCAACATCCAGTGGGACAGCGGGGTGAACACAACTAGTACAGTAGAATATAAATCGATGAAGATATTAGCTAAGTTAATTTGACATATCCGGAACTTCATCATATTATTTGTGAAATGTTGTAAGTGAATCACGCCTTACTCTGGGAAAGGGGCATCTCGATGATCGCATAGTAAACACATGAATTGCACAAACATCATATTAGCTTTTTCTATGAATGAGTTGTATGGGTAGGACTCTCCCGAAAGTCGTATTGACCAGCATTTACCGATGTATCGGTCAATTCTAAAAGACAACTTTAGGACATTTCTTTAATCTCTGGCCCATTCTTATGCATACTATGATATTTTTTTAATTTGGTACCATAGCTGTTATATGAATTAAGGCTTTGGATTATGGACTCGAAAAATTGTTTAATGGAGGACGGCTGAATATTGAATGACGGATTAGACGCTTGGATCCAGAAAGAATGTTTTTTTTGTTCAACATTGTCAAAGCGAGTATCGTTAATAGTTTCCGAGAATCATACCTGTGCTCTCCTGTATACATATAACAAAGAAATAGAATTAGGTACGCATTATTAACTTCATATTCCATAGTTACGCTTCTGTAATGAATTGAGCATACTCTAAAACCATTGGTGTTGAGCAAATGCTTTCCCCAAAGAACTAAACTAGATTATTGATAAAGACCGGCCGCTGGTATCAATAGCCTCTCTATCCCCCGAGACTGGTGGTCGGAGAGATCAATATCGGCTGTGGCTTAACCTGTTCAATCTTAAAGCGGGGATCGTTCTTTAGTCCAGCACAAGGAGTCTGATCTGCGATCACACCATGTTAAATACTTTCTGGACCGTTAATTCTCGCTACTCTGTAGAAAATCCCCACCGTGTCGTCGTGGAAAAGCTGACATGGACAACTAAAACTAAAGGAAGTATTTGGAAATGCTTTCAGTAGATCGTTTCCCAGTGAGACGCTTGTGTTCAAGGCACAAGCATTGTGAATGTACCAATGGCATAACGGTATTGGTGGCCACCAGAGCGACTTTCTACTCATCAGATGATTGAGAAGAAGATCGATGGCCAATCTTTGATTATCCCTGGGGAAGAAAGGCTTTCAAGCACCGTTTTAATGTCACTACCTTGACAGCTCACAGTGTTTACCTTCAAACTGTCTGGATGTGTCTCTGTTCTAGAATATTTACGATACCCTAGCGTTATGTCATGTACCAAATGTGCAGATAAATGACCGACAAATAGTCACCTTCAACGCAATGCCCTTCACCCATCCCCTCGGCAGTTCACACAACATGTGCGATATTTATCGGAGATAAATTGAAGGCAACCAGCAATGAATTGATTTGTAGGTAAGCCCAAAGTACATTACCGGTTAGATTCGTAATTTAGATGAAAAGTGTATTCGTCAGATTCGACAGTCATTATTCAGCCTTCGTCCACAAAAGAATTTCCGCGTCACTGATCAAGAATCGTGCTGATTCTTCGTTAGGCATTTAAACGCTGAGAATACTCCATGTGTGAAGACCGGACCAATAAGCGTGGCATATTGTGGGACTGGGAGAAAGGGTAGCCCGATTCGTCAGGATAGCTATGGAACCACCCTTTTAATGCTGCATTTGATGCAGTTGGGCCAATGACTTGGAATAAAAACATTTAAAATGGAAAATAAAGCCCCCTGGGAGTCTGGAACTGGAATTCTGAATTTACTTACCACAACCGATTTTCATTATTGAACGTCCAAAGTTTAATTGGTGGAAATGTCATGACGTTTAATATCACAACAGATGGTGCAATGATGTCAAAAACAGTTGGCTTCGGCTTGTTTTATAACTTAGTATACTGATATTACAATCGGAATATCCAGTAGCTTTCGGGGAGGAGAAAAAGTGCGATAGAAGTCAGATTATCTGTTGTTTGGAGTTAAATATAAACAGATTAAAAGCAATGTTTTGAATCATATGAGATCTCATAAAACTGACCCGATCAAAAGTCCCTGGAAACCATACTAAACATAACCACAAATATACGTCTCTATGATCTTTGTAAGCTGATTAATTTGTTCTCCGATAAGATTCCTCCTAGCAGCACATTTATCATTCCACCTGTGACCATTGTCCACGCGTATAACTATGATAGCGATTGATCTGATACCACTGATACAACAAGCTGAGACAGGATAATTGTACATTCCGTCAACCCTACCTGACCTGGGCTTTTTGAGACCTGTCCCGGATGACGGTTGGGGTGGGAGCATTTCGCCCCTCCCCCAATATTTTCTCACCAATTGAGCTAGGGGGCTGAAACTTCAGACAGCTTGGATCAAGCTCTACCAGAAAATGTAAAAAAAATCCAAGATCGTCGCTCTGATTCTCTGATGGCAAAAAGGTATCTTATGGTAAATTTTTCGGTCAGATTTTCCAATTTATAAATTAATACATAATATCTGATGTAAAATGAATTAGTTTTGCCCTCTTTTCCTCGCAGAAATGCAAGAAATTTGAAGAAAATGATAAACATAATTTTCTGGTACCCCACGTGGTATCACAACATTAACATCAACAAGGACGATTTGTGATGTTACGGGTCGACATATCGACGCTTAGATGCGATGCTAATGACTTCTACACGGCCTACAGATAAGCCTGAATTCAAATGTTTGTGTGGACATTATCTCTCCCACTCTGTCCTGCTCACTAGGTAATACAATGGAGTGAAAGAGACAGAGCATATTATTTGCTTTTTATGTAATTTATGGTAATAGATTTACATTATGGGGGCATGAATTCGAGTATAAAGATATCCTTCCGCCGTCCGACCAACGTACATATCCTAAAGAAAGAGTTCTTGAGCTCATCCTTGATATTGTCTGTATTTTCTGTTTATCGTGATATTGTTTTATTTCTTGAGTTTATTACTTTAACAATATATATGTTACTATGCTCTTTTGTATCTTAAAGTGTTGTCTTACAGCGTTTTGCTTGTCCCAGTGTATCAGTTCGCGGGTAAAATGTACTAAACATGCACGGGGTTGTCCTCGAGTGATTACTTGATCACTGCTGCGAACCTATTCTTCTTCTATGATACGTCTTAGTTCGATAGAGGCGCTATAATACATTCTTTTAATCACTCTCTCGTTCGTAATGTTTCCGTAAAATATTCTTGACAACCCGTGTTGCAAGGCAGGTTATTTTTTTGCCGAGTTCGAGTGCACCATTTCCCATTAATTTACGGTACGGTATGTCGGGTTGACAAGAATCGGGTTTTGCCCTGCAAGATCACAGGTTAGTTTGTAGCCCCTCAGTCGTGTACGCTGATTACAATAGTCTCTCCCCTCTCAATGCTGAATTAAGCTATACTCTGTAGATTTCTATGGAC